>JANHGB010064829.1:0-11691 GCA_026283785.1 Coracopsis vasa | reverse complement strand
TCAGATACGTCTGTATAAGCCTCAGAGTATATTACGTAAAGAGCAGTTTTCTATCTTCCAGTTGCATTGCATGCATCTAATTCCCCGTCATTTTGTTTCATAAACTTAATATCTCCATCTTTATCTAGCCTAAAGTTCTTATACCTTGTGTTTTTCTTGCTCTTAACCATTCTATTTCATCTTTGTTTTATAAAAGACAAACGCAACAGCATAGTGTATTCAAGATGTGGGCACACTGAATTTACGATGTGGAGTAATGATGTTTGGTTTTGGTTTTTTTTCTCTCTTGATCTTAACACTGGATCAGCCTTTTGATGTGGCAGGCATTAAGGAGATACTTCCTTAGAATAGCCTACTATAAAACTAGAACCTCACTCTTCAGTATAAATTGTCAGCTCTAAGTTCATTGCACTTATGCAGTGCTTCACACTTAGATAGTTGGACAATAAAAATTTCAAGTCTTTCTGCAGTTCTTCACTGAAATCCTGATTTCTACCTTGAATATGCTTTGGTACTGTCAGCAGACTTATCACTGTTATTTCCTGAGTTACTTATGAATAAACTGAGCAACACAGATCCCTGTGGGTATCTACCAATTACCTTGAGCTGTTCAATTACTGCCAGTCTGTCTTTATTTTAGCTTGACCAATTATTCATCTGTTCAGGGATCTTAATCTGTTTGGATTTAGTTTCCTTTGAGAGATGTTGAAAGACTTAAAAAATTGTGGAAAACTTAATTGGTGTTTCCATTAGCCACATGCTTGCTAACATTTTTCAGAGGTTTGTTGGATATAATTTCCTTTTATAAAAAGCATGTTGACTTCTACCTGAAATATTATACTCATCCCTGTGTAGACTAACTCTGTTCTTTATTAAAGTTTTATTGCAATTTCTAGAAGCTTACCCAGGGTGGACACTATGCTGCTTATTCTGGGTTTCTTCACATTTTGTTGTCCCTTTGCTTAAAAATTGACTCCATACTTGTCATCTTTGTGAACCAGCCCTGATTTGAGAGGTTGCAAACAGCAGTGAATAGTTCAGCTGTTTCATCTTTGATTTCCCGTAGGATTTATAAGTGAATGCATCTAGTTGTTCAGTTGTTGTTTTGGGGTTTTTTATTATTGCAGGAGAAGTAAGGTCTCTTGTCAAATCTTCTAGTAAAGAAATGTGCATTATCATAAGTTGGGAATAGATAGGAAGGGGAGAAAAAAGTGAAGACCTATACAGTAAACTTGATGAATTTCATCATTCTCATTGGTGAGAAACAACATGCATAAAATTGCTTAAAAGGAAACGCTGGCCACTGACGTCTTAAAAGTTAAAGTATGCTTTTTCTGTGAGTTCAGATTACCCTGTAAGAAAAATCTGTCTTTGGGGAAAAGAATTACTGGATGTGGTAATAATTTGTTGGTTCTTATCCATGTAACAATGTATGACAAGGAATTTCTTCTTCAATGGTTAAGTTATTTAGATCTAATCTTCTAATGGGGAAGGCAGAATAGAATAATGTCCCATTTTTCAAATTTGGATTTGATACAGTTAGGCAGTTTCAAGTTCTTCAGGATTCTGGCCTGAATGGCATAGAAATAAAATTATTTATTTTGTCTAATAGAATTGAAAATGGCATTTCTTGAGAAGTGCCAGTGCAGAGTGCTGTAATAGGATCTTCTGTCAAGGCCATTGGTCCAGAAACAGTCAGATACAGAAAAGATAATTAATAGGAAGCTGCAGAAAGTGGATTATTCCACATACGTTATATGTAGACACATACCTATCCTGTTTTTAGTGTGAGTCAAAGAGTTGGGGCTGCTGCTTTAGTTTTCTTTCATTTTATCCTCCAGTGCCTCTGTTTTGTATTTAGCTGCAAAAATGGAGAATCTCCCTTGATTTGTCAGTGAGAGAAAAATTCACCTCCATAATGTTATCTTTCTAATTGTGTTACAGTCAATGCTGGTTAATTAGTGGCCCATATAAATACACTGTTTTTGCTGATTTTTTGACTAGCTGAGTTTCAAGTAAGTGAATGTAAATGTTAAGAAACATAGAAGAAACGAGGTTTTTTGCAAGAATGAAATAATATTGCCAAATAATAAAAACTTTGCTGGATTTTGGGCGGCTTCCTTAACAGAAAAGCATTCTCTCTAGCTTTTTGCTGAAAGAGGTTACTGCGGAAAGGTGGGTAATGTTTGGAGTCCTACACAAGTAACACCATAACTGATACTGTAAAAAACACTGACTGGAGTTGCTGGAATTATGATAATAAGGTAACGTGTTCATTCTAGTTGAGTAACTTAGCAATTTACATAATTAGCCAAAAATGACATATCTATAAATGTAATGTATAATGTAAGCAAAAAATAATTTTCAGTGGCAGGCTAGTTCAGTTGTGTAGAATTTTAAAATAGAATGGAAAATCGGAAACCAGGGAAGTTGACTAAATGGAGCAGGATTCAGGGAGGGTATGAGTAGCCTAGGTTCTGGGCAAGAAAGGAGTAACTAGTAGACAGTTCTAGGCAGAAATAACCTAATGTGTGTCCATTATAAGTTTGACTGCACCTCGATATCTTCTTTTCTTCCATATTAGAAACTAATATTAGTTTTGTTCTGTTAACCTGTAATACTGACTTCAGAGTTGAAAAACTTCGGTCAAGAAGATGCATTTAATTATAATTTGTTCTTGATTTTTCTTTATTACAAGTGAGATCTTGAACTTCCAGTACTGTATGCTTTTTGTTACAGCAGTAATATGTTGTATGTTTAGAATTAGTTAAGAGAATGCACAAATGTAGCATTCTTTTCCAGAGAAATTGGAGGAAATTTTCTGTGACATAATGGAACTGCAGTTGTGAATTAACTTCTCTCTAGAAAGTTTCTTTGAAGCCTTTTCCTCAAAACATCCCTTTTGTCTTAGGCAAGCTCAGTGGAAAAATCAAGACTGAATTCGTTTTTCATAGCCTTAAGCCTTTTATTTTCAAACGTTGGTGATTAAAAAAGTTATGCATTTCTTATGTGGAATACATTTTATACCGCAAACATTTCTCATACTATATTTTCAGCCATGAGAGGAAAAAACCCGAACAACTGTTTGTTGGGTTTTGGTTTTTTTTTCCTCTAAAAAATTGAAGTGTAACTTCTGAAAACTAAAACTATTTTTTTTAAATGCTGTCCATTCTTCAAGTATTACTTTGTTCTGATTTAAAGGAAGCTTTGATAGCATTAACTCAGCAAATGTATTATAGATTACTATTTTTAGGCTCAATGTTCTGGTACATAGCTGAGTATAAGAGATTATTTTAAAGCATTAAAAACATGTCAAAGTAGCCTGTGGGATTAAGAGGAAGAGAGCAAAATAAAAAAAACCAAAAGGCAATGCTGATATGTGACTTGCCAGGACCCAACGCATGTCGATGCGCTCCTTAGGCACTTGCACATTTCACAGCATCAAAACAATCTTCATGATTTATTGTCATTTAAATCTCAGTAGCTATATTCTTTTTCTCTTACAGCATTTGTTTCCCTTTCTTTCTTAGGCTATTGACAAGAGAGTTAGCACAGGTGCTCCCAAGTTACTATCCATGCTTTGAATGTTAGTAAACCTGTAGAAAAGGAGTGTCATCAGCTGGTTTTAAGTTCACTGGAAAATATTCTCCATGTCTACGGAAATGAAGGACTATCATAGTAAGACGGTGAAATCTGAATAGGCTACAGTAAACAGTGATTTGCAGAATAACTAATCTCTTACCATGGACCTTACCAGTCATGCACAGTATACTTCAAGTTTGCTTAATGGCACAAAAGAGAAAAGGATCACTGTCAAATCCAAAGAATGATGAAAGGAATTTTCCATGATTGCGGTGCATTCCTGTGGGAAAGTGTAGAGAAACATTTTGCCAAAGATAGTGTTACACTTGAAAAGCAAGTAAGGAGGTGCATATTACTTAAAACAAAACAAAGAAAAAAAAGCAAACCACTTTACATAGATTTTTTTTATTTTTTTTTTCCTGAGTTGTAGCAACTGTATTTGCAGTAGTCTAGACTTGGTATTAGAAAAATGGGTTAAAAAGTCTCTCAGAAACAGGGGAAGCTGCTGAAATAGTTTTTGTATTGACAACAAAGTATCAATTTTCTGCATGTATCTTGTCTTGCAGGAAAATAGGATACAGAAGTGGTCTCAAACTGTTCTGAGGCGATGTACCTGTAATCGCCTGTAGGGTTAAAATAAGTCTGTAGAAATTGAAAGAAAAGGAATTTTATATATATGCTGTCTCATGAATTGAAAGAGTTAAATCTCCTTGGTGGGGAAAAATACAGCCGAAACTTCAGTCTTTATTAGTGAGCTTGTCTATTAAATTCTAAGGTTGCATTTAGAGTTATTGATTTTTTGTACCTCTTTAGAGAACCAAGAAATAATAGTGATTTCTAGGGATATTGACAAGCTGCTGCAGGCATAAAACTGAATTGCGTAAAGTGTTTTAAATGTGCATTAATCTCTTTAAAAGCAAGTGATCTATTTAAGATATTTCTGTGGGAGACCTGCATATAAATGCTTTTAATTTTGTTCCTCAGACTTCAGTTTCTTATTTGTGATTGCAGTTTGCTTGTGATTGTGAGGGAGTCCTACAGTCTCCCTCGGGTAACTGTTGCAGTCATTGCAAGGTTTCCTTCTGAAAATCAGATAGGTTCACCTTCTTTGCATGCAGTGTGACAGTCACTTTTCCTCACAGGATAATCCTTCTGGAACAGCTGGTGAAAGTGAGGCTTCCTTTGTGCACAGCTTGTCTCCACGTAATACTCTCTAGGATAGTTAGTTTCTATGTTTCTGGTTAAGCTTTGGCTTATGTGGGATAGCACAGTCAATCATGCTGGATTTGTTATTCAGAAAAGACTTGACACCCCCGCCCCTCCCCTAGGAAACACATAACTGTCTCAAAAGTTTTGAAAAAAACTTCCAGAACAGCTACCTTTGAATCACAGTGAAGGGGGTAGTAGGAATACCCTTGATAAGAAACCTTTAGTTATATTTAAGTAAAGTTGGGGTGGTTTTAATAGAGAATTTTCTGTGTTAAGATCCTGTAAAGATGCCCTGGATTCAGTGTATGTTTATAAATGGAAGATTCAGAATGTTGATGAGGTCATGAGTCGAATTACCTGTGCAGACGACTCCTCTTAAGAATATAAAGGCCTTATGCCTTAAAACCAGCAATGTTTCTCTGTGGTACTGGTGCATGATCTTGTAATAGGGAAGTTATTGTCTCTCCGGGATCCATATGACCAGTGATATATTCCATAAAAATATTTGAGATACAGTTGAATCAGCACCAGCTGATTTAAGCATACTGCTGCCTTATTGTACCAAAAGGGTACCAGGTGAAGTTTTAAAACAAAATGAGAAATATCATTAAAACCTTGGAAGTTTTATTCTTGATCAGTAAGTTTTGTGTAAAATACTGAAAAATATATTACTCCTAGGGGCTTTTTAGTGTTGAAGAAGCTATATATAGATTTGCAGCCTCAGAGGATTCTGCCTGATTTTTCTATCTTGGATGTTGTGTTTTCCTTTGTATTCTAGCATTAATATTAATCATGGAAAAAATGTCCAAACTTTTGCTCTCGAATATTGCAATGATTCTTCAGTTATCAGTTTTGTTTTGCTGATTCAGGCTATTGATACTGACCAGCTAGTGCTACCTAAAGTTATTGTGCTTTTTTGTTGTAACTGAATTGTCATTGTAAATATTCTACCTGTTGTAAAATTGGAGATTGTGCTACAGACTTACAGGTTTGGCTTTATTTTTCAGCCTTATAAAAACATGTGAATTCTGTAGTAGCTAAGGATAGTGCTCTGCAGCAAAGATTACCATACTCAACCCACAGAATTGTTAGTTGGATTATTTTAAAAATACATAAAATGTATTCTTGTTATACTTTAGGTAATATTTAACTGCATTGCTAAACATAGCCAGATGCTCTATAAAACTAGACAATAAATAGCCATAAATCCAGAGGCCTCATTATTCTCTTTCAGCATTCTTTCCATCCCATCAGGTTCCTTGCAGAAGTAAGGTGATAGCAGTCATCCTTCTCCTTTGTGCTCAGTTTGTCAGATCTTTTTGTGTTCTTAAGCATTAATGATGTTTCAACAGTAATGGGTTTTTGGGTTTCCTTCCTCTTGACCTGCTTTTTCAAGAAAAAGAAAATGCTCCTTTTTCCAATTTACCCTTCATTCTATGAAACTGGCCTTCTTCCTGGTGCTTAAGACCTATTTCTATATAAACGTGTATCAAAAATGGTTCCATTTACACTATGGGCTGCTTATTATTGTCAAGGTTAGACTCCACATGGGAGAGTATTTAAAACATACTTGTTACATTGTGTTGTTCATAATAGTATAGACAATTTCCTTTAGTGAAAACATATTTTAGAAATGCAACCTTTACCAAGGTGCTTTACCAAGTTTGTGCTTTCAAACTTACTGATTCCTGAATTTGCTTGGTACTATGTTGGTAAATAACACTGAATTTCCAATATTTATGCAAAAACTCTTTCATATTACCTGCTTATATTTGCTAAATAAAAATTCACTTTACAGGCAGGATGAGCAAGTCTATTTCACTTTCCCTCTAGGAGACTTCATGTGAGAGTCTAGGTTTCTGAACTACATATGTGTAGATTGAATATTGGTACACTGAATCAGTCTTCTAGTAAATTCTGTAGTGATGCCACACTACATAGGGAACAACACTAAAATTCACTAAGAAATACAAAACTTAGTTGATCTGTAGTTTATAGATACCCTGCTCTTCTACTACTTTAAGTTGGAAAAGTTATTACTGGAGAGTCTGAATTCATGTTGTGTAGTCATTTTCCTCTATCCGGCATTTAATCTCTGGATTCTTCCAATCATATTACTGGAAACTGTCTTGATTTTCTGTGTAATTTTATGAAATGTGAGGATCTGATCTGCGTATAATCAGTTTAGGCAAAGCTAGCTTAGATCTGTCTTGTGTGATTTGCTTTTCATCTAGGGATTTGCTGCCTAAGCTTTCACTGCTAGTTAGGATTCCCTACTACTCAACCCCTAGGTACCTGAGTTACTGGTGTGAGTCTAAACCCTGCTTACAGATAGAATCTCTACTGAGGGTACCCACTGAAAAGATGGCATTGTACAGCCCATAAGCTTTCACATATTAAGTTCATGCTTTAAGTTTACCTAGTTATGTCTTTATCATAAGTATGAGACAGACCTACCTTTTCACTGATACCACAGTTCCATACTTCTCGCAGGTAATGCTTCCTTCTGCACCTTTTGGGTAGTAGACAGGTACTTTGGGTTTTTGATATTTTATATTTTTGCTTATTAATGTTTTAATCCTATAACTAAAATTCCCTTTAACATCATGTAATGGTTTCATGATGTCTTCATGTACTAATGCAGATGTTGGAAACAGAAATGGCACCAAACTTTTCTTACTAGTTCATCTCTTTGCCTTATTTGTACTCTTTGCTTTGTTGTTTACTTTTCTCTCACCTTAAGGCAGCAAGTAGATTTCATTTAGTCAGCTTTTTTCTGCAATGAGAATTCATGTGGCATGGCTTAATCACTCCATTCCCGATTTTATGAATGTAAAAATGCTTCTGTATTAATGAAAAGATTTACTGGTAGATTCCTATGCTTTCTTATACCTTAAAACTACCATTGCAACATTAGAATGCTTATTCAAGCTAATGTTTTGGTTTTGTGATCATAATTCATCATAATTTCCAAAATCTTATTATTGCTTCGATCATCATTTTACTGATGTTCTCAGCCGCTGCTTGCTTCTTGTGCATATCTACACAGATATCTTGAAATACCATTTAAAACTTTGACTTACAAAAGATAAGTACTTGATAGGATTATTATGGACAGTATATTTCTCCCAATAATAAAAAAATATTGGCTGGCAAAGTTCAAGTGCTTTCAGATATTCTCTGCATGCTACCAATTACTGAAAAATACTTCAATACTACCCTCTGAAGAGTATCTTTCTCCCTTCCCTTAAACATGTCAAACATAACTACAGTGAAGACAGCATTTTAGATGGATAAAATATGTCTGAAAGAAGTACGTACTTATGAATGAAAAACTTACATGGGTAAATTAGGGCATTCTAAGAGCAGTATGATTTAATTAGTAGTTTCTCTAATTTCCTTTTGTTGTCACATGTCACTGAATAAGGATAAAATTATACTAAGCTACTGAATTTATACTATTCTGTTTAAAATTTTTCTTTCATAGGCAATCCACTCTGTGGCTTGGCATCATGAAGGAAAACAATTCATTTGTAGTCACTCAGATGGTACCTTGACAATATGGAATGTAAAATCTCCTGCAAAGCCATTCCAGACAATCACTCCACATGGTAAGATGAAAATGGATACCTATTGTTTGACAACCCTTAAAACACAGAGAACTTATTTTTAAAAGAAGTGCTTCTTGCAAAACCAAGTATTAAAAATGCAAGTGCAAGTAAGAAAAAAAAGTCATATCAAGTTCTGATAGATTTCATTAAAGTATCAAATAAGAATCCAAATCACTGCAGTTCTATCTAAAGCTCTAAACTTTAAGCTCACCTTTCACACAACAGCATTGATCTGAAAATTAACTGATGCATATTTTGCAGGGCTTACTTTTTGCTTGCCATTGCAATCCCATATGTTGTTTAAAATACATATAAGCAAGCATCTGTTTCATGTATAAATGTGTAGATTACCATATAAATTCTTGGAAAGGTTTGTAATAGAGTAAGACTGGCATCTGGTAAAATGTTCCTATTTCTGAGAAGTCTTGAGTTAATGTTAATCTAGGAAATTAACTTTACATGTTGTTCTTCTGTGAAATACACTGCCAGTATTCAAAAAGTTCTATACAAATGCCAGGTTTATATGGTGTGCATATGTCTAAGTCATGTTTTAGCAACTTATTTACCTCAGATTCTTAAGTGTGAATGTAACAGCATAATCTGTGAGGTTACAGTTGTAGCATGAGATGCTGAAGAATCCTGGTTTACGTATATGAGCCTTCAGCAAGTCCATGTTTACTGTGCTGGCTGGGGTCTAGAATGCAAAAAGGAAGCTATACATTTCTACATGATGCTGTAGTAGTCAAAAACCAAAAAACTGGCTGCTACTGAAGTAGTAAAATCAGTTAGAGAAGACTTTTTATTGTTTTGGCTTCTTAGTAAACATTTTTATTTTTATTTTGGGCTGCAAATGAAAATTTTTGTGCAGAACTTTGTAGCTGTATCAGACTTCATCAATATTCAGAGAGAAAAGATGCATATTTACACTATACTCTTAATTTCTACTCTAATGACTCCATGGGAAATCGTAAAGCTTTAGTTGCTAATGGTGCACAATAAAGGAGTGGTCCTTCATGTTCAAATCTTCGCCCCCAAGGAAAACACTCAGAATATACACTATTTCACTTTTAAGCTGACCAATTTTAATTGCAAAATGGTAGACACAAGTTTTAAATTTCCCAAGGCTACTTAAAACAACTTTTTTTAGGAGAGGATTTTTTTTTTTTAACCTAATATTGAGCAATGTTTAAAAAAAACCCCAAACAAAACCCAAAAAAAACACCACAGTAAAAAAACCAGACTAAACTTAAATATTCTAAGTTGGTATATTGAGGATTTTAACAAATCTTTAATGGTATTATTCCAAGGTAAACTGCAGTTTTCAGAGGTGTTAAATATATGTCTGTATGAGTGTTCTACTTTGCAAAATGCATGGTGGGTTTCATAATTCTTCATCAGGTTATGGAACTGTAAGGTTAATGTAAACAAATAATTCACTTTAGGAAAGCAGCTGAAGGATGGAAAGAAGCCAGAACCCTGTAAACCTATCCTTAAGGTGGAATATAAAACAACTAGAGCTGGGTAAGACTTGTTTTAAAATTAATGTATGTAAAATAAATGCAGCTCTCTGGGAACATACTTTGCTTCCCAGTTGTTGAGATACAAATTCTGATAGCACTGAGCTATGACAAAACAGCTAAAAAATTTTGTTAAAGCGGGTATTGATGAATAAACTACAAAACCACATGTGAACAAATTACTACCTACAAACCTTGTCTTAGGTAAAGATGCTGCTAATGCATAATCTCTGTGCTTCCTCCATGCTACTAAATGTGTATTTTTGCTCAATCCTTTGAGTATACTAAAGAGAAAAAGGCTGATAAAGCAAGAAGAAACTAAAGCACAGGCCTGAAAAACTGAACTTTGGCAAATAGTAGCCTGATGCGAATATTCTAAGTTCTGAATATGTGTTCCTCCCCCAGAAATGCTACTGACAAGCTCTTCTGGTAAAGTGCAGTAATTTATGCTGTGAATTCTGCCTAATTATGCACATTGAGAATGTTACAAAGCAGTAATTTTAACAAGAGGCTCAGATGGAATTACAGTATCTTGAGTAGCATGTTTTGTTACCAAGACTGCAATTAGGATTGCAGGATTTCACGAGCTGAGTGGAACTTTTTATTTATGGTACTAGAGTCTTTTAAAGTGTTTGAGTAAAAAGTGCAATATAAAGATAAAATATTCATGGATACCTGTTCAGCTACTTGCAACCATTTTTGTTGGGTTTTTTTTTTTATTTGGGGGTGGTGGGGTGTGTGTTATGCATTGATTTCATTTACTTTCCAGGTATTCAGATTTGTAGAAGATTGTTACTTAATTGATGTAATAGATCTTACTATAAATATTGGTATACACATACATATAATAGCAATGTCTTTGTGTATTTTTGTTTTTGCTAAAAGTCAGGTGAAAAGAAATTTAAGATGGTGGCTCATTCCTAATGTATGAACATGTATGATCAGTTGGCAAGCCATATTTTCCTTACAGCAGTCTACATCTGTGTATTCCTTTCTCAAGTGAAATGTTAAAAGCTGATCTAAAGAAAGATACAGATAACCAAAAGTAGTCTCAGCTTCAGCAAGTTACAACTTCTGCAATCAAAAGCCTTCTTTTTATGAATAGTCACTCTGAAGGAGAAGATGAGTTTGAAGTTTGTTCTGTGCAATTACATTACAATGTGAAAACTAATTGACTTTTCACGCAGTTCAAATAGGAGCTTATTCTAGTGTAATTTCGAAGAATGCATAGCACTTTGGAGAGACTACTTTTTTGTAGTGTGGTCTCTTTTTATGCCCCTGGCTTTCCAGTGTTCTCCATACTGGGAAGCTGGAGTTATGGAAAGAAGACAGGAAGTTTTTTCTGGTTCTTACAGACTACCTATTTATCTTGTAAGCTTGTAGGTTTTCTATTTTTGGGTATTTTTGCTTAAATCTACTACAGATAGTGCCTGTGAAGTCTCCAAAGACAAAGTTGTTTACCCTCAACAGTAGTATATCTGTAGCTTTATTTCTGGGAAAAACATGTAGAAAGGTTATTGACAGTCATCCTGTACCCAGGCTTGGGAGTCAAAAAAGCAAGTTTCTTCGTATATTCCTTGTGAAAAGTGGCATAATTTTCCAATCCCAGAGAATGTCATTGCTCTCCAATCATTTTTTTTTTTTTTTTTTTTTCTTCATTTAAAATACTCCATGTCAGGGTGGTGAGGCACTGGAATGGGTTGCCCAGGGAAGTTGTGGATGCTCCATACTTGGCGGTGTTATAGGCCAGGTTGGACAGAGCCTTGGGTGGC
>JANHGB010064827.1:0-10456 GCA_026283785.1 Coracopsis vasa | reverse complement strand
TCAGTTAAGATGAAAAGCCTCTTGTGCATCCTTCTTATCCTGTTCACACAGAAGGGTCCCCAGTGCCTTCTTTGGAGATGACCATGATCTGGTTTCAAAGTGAATAGATTCAGTTGGATCAACTGAATCTCCAGGGTAAATGCTTAAATGTATTCAACCTTCTCAAGAGCTGAAAACATCAATACCTTCATAAAGCCACTTTGATTTGTATTGACTAAAGTTGTGCTGCTAATTCACATACATCATTGTTTATTTCACTGGGCTTTTAACGTGGTATTTGATTTATAGAAATAGTGATTCAATTTCTACAAAGAAGTGGTAGGATAAAACCTCCCTTAGATTCTTTCCTTAGCTCAGAATTGCTGAAACTCAAAAGAAGTATGCCATTGCAATATAAAAATTGCTCAATAAATGTTCAATACTATTTATTTTACTTGCTTACTAATAGCAACGTAGATCTGTCAGATAAGGGACAATCAATTACTTAAACATATCACTAATGTGACTGCAGCAAAATGACTGAATTATATCTCAGCAGAAAGTGTCTGTGCAGTGCACTTCTCTACAGCGTACATGTAATTAAGGAACTTGAAAAAAAAATGAGGAAAAATTTATGAAGGGTTTTTCTTTTACTATTTTTTTTTTTTCATTTAGAAACTATAATCATTGATCCATTACAGGAAACTATTTAAACACTTTGGAAACCCCACATAAATAGCATACAGATCCCCATACAAATAATTGCAGTGCTTACATTTGGTATGAGTTTGTAATGTTTGTTTGATGCTACACCAAATATAGGCTTAAAAATGTCTTCTGTAGCTCATTATTTTAAGCAGCTACAAACTGATAGTTTTAAATAAAAGTTTAGTTCCATTTACTAAGAGGAAATCTCAATTACTTCGTGTGTCTTAGTAAAGTTTTCCTGAACTATGCTCTTTCAGATTTTTCCTGGTTTGGAGCCAGATACAACAAACTGTCATGCATATATATAACTGGGCTCACAGAAACAGCTCTGTTGAATCAAGCACAATCAAAACTACATAGTTTTTTGCCCAGGAGTTTGAAAGGTCTTACTTTGACTGACTTACTTTGGCCTCATAGAGGGTAGGAATTTCTCCCACCATTGCTACTGTTAGCCCACTATCCTGTTGCAACCGTTAGAATAGAACCATAGAATCATAATAGTTGGGGTTGGAAAGGACCTTAAGATCATCTAGTTCCAAACACCCTGTCATGGGCAGGGAAATCTCACACTAAACCGTGTCACCTAAGGCTCTGTCCAGCCTGGCCTTGAGCACCACCAGGGATGGAGCATTCACAACTAACTTTCTTAGGCAACCCATTCCAGTGCCTCACCACCCTCACAGTAAAGAACTTCTTCCTTTCCAATCTAAACTTCTCCTATTTATGTTTGAACCCGTTACCCCTTGTCCTACCACTACAGTCCTGAATGAAGAGTCCTTCTCCAGCACCCTTATAGGCCCCCTTCAGATATTGGAAGGCTGCTATGACGTCTCCATGCAGCCTTCTCTTCTGCAGGTTGAACAGCCCCAACTTTTTCAACCTGTCTTCATACAGGACGTGCTCCAGGCCCCTGATCATCCTTGTGGCCTTACTCTGCTCTTGCTCCAACAGTTCCGTGTCCTTTTTATGTTGAGGACACCAGAACTGCACACAATACTCCAAGTGAAGTCTCACGAGAGCAGAGTAGAGGGGCAGGATCACCTCCTTTGACCTGCTGGTCATGCTCCTTTTGGTGCAGCCCAGGATACGGTTGGCTTTCTGGGCTGTGAGCGCACACTGAAGACGGCTCATGTTGTTTCTCATTGACCAACACCCCCAGGTCCTTCTCCGCAGGGCTGCTCTGAATCTCTTCTCTGCCCAACCTGTAGCTGTGCGTGGGATTGCTCCGACCCAGGTGTAGGACCTTGCACTTGGCATGGTTAAACTTCATAAGGTTGGCATCAGTCCACCTTACAAGTGTGTCAAGGTCCCCCTGGATGGCATTCCTTCCTTCCACTGTATCAATCAAACCACAGAGCTTGAAGACAACAGCTAGAAGACAAACTATATATTCAGTAGAGTTATAGTACTCAGTCCTTGAAAATTTAAAAATACTGTGCAAATTTCCAAATAAAGATATTAAATGTTTAAAAAAAAAAAAAAGAAAAAATTAAAAACGTATTATTTAAAAGGGAGCGACATTATTCTAGACCTTTTTGTGCTCAAAATGTTAATGACAATTAAAAATTAGCAACTTTGTGCCTTCAAAGAGTAGCTATTGTACTTTGCCATTATCCATCAAAATTCCTTTAACTTTTTTACTTTCAGAATGACTGACAAAATGTCGTACTACAGAAAATTCAGCATCTCACATTCCACAGTTTTTAGGGTGTATAGAATCAAGGCACTTATTTTCTATTTCTCCAAAAAGGGCAGTATGCTACAAAATCTTTGGGTCATACTATATTTGATCTGACCCCTTCACTATTGCAGGATGTATTTAATATTTGTCACAAGTAAAAAAAACATGACAGCCTTCAAGAAGTTAAATGGTAACATTCGCAGCCTTGTTTTCTAGCAGGAGGCGGTGCAAGGTAGCCATTTCAAAAGAAGCAGCTTTGGGAATGTTGGAATCATTGGGGATGGAAGTGACTCAAGAGTTCTCTAATCCAACCTCAGGCTCAAAGCAGGGTCAAAACTCAATTCCCATCAGGTAGCTCAAAAAGAGATATTTTTTTTTTAAATAAGCAAACAGTTTAACCCACTTGATTACTATAAACAGTATAATATATATTTGGTAAAATTGATAATTATTTCAAAGCATCACTACAAGGCAAAATTCAGGTTGTTTAATTTTTAGCTGTGTATGCCCAGATCAAGACATTTCAGAGTTGCTTTTAGGTTTATCTCTAGTTCTGAATTCCCAGAGGGTTTAGTATTTACCTTGTAAAAGTTTTGTATTCTAACATTGCTGGTATCTGCTGTTATTCTTTTTATATGGATCTTACAAATACTATTTCCTTGAAAGACTTGTGTGTATTTATAGGCACACACACACAAAGTAAAAGCATAAAAATTATAACTAATAAAAAAATAAATAATAACACTTTAGGAAGATGAGGAGGTATTTCATGTTGTAGTTGAAATGTATAAATGTAACTATGCTAGATTTATTCAGTCTATATATTACATTAAAGTCTGTGTGTCAAATGTTTCCTATTGAATAGTTGTCACTGAGTATCTACAGCCAGCCAAAAGGAGCCATTAAGCATAACTCAAGAGGAATTTAGACCAGATGACTTGGGCTCTTCCATACCCATTGAACTGTGTAATGTTATGAGTATTAAATAGGCAACACAATAGTCTCTAGGATTTGTATTTAACTAGACTAATTTAAAGTGGAGAGGGGTTATCATCTTAAAGTAATTACATTGATCACACAATCTGTTTTCATAACTAAACAATTTTGAAACTCTAAAGTCTACAACCACATTTTGAAGAAACAAACATTTTGGCAAATTAGAAGACAGCACAGCAATTGTGAAGTACCTTGGATTGACCTAAACCAAACTTTTGCTTAGCATTACTTCCAAATTGTTCAATAAGACTGTGATGGAAGACTAAAAGACATTTTCAGAATGTTATTCTATCATTTGTTTTAAAAATTCATGTGTTTACAAGCTATTAGTTTATTTCAACATCCACTGTGTTAAGCTTTCAGCAATACTTGATGCAATTAAGCTTGCACTGAATTTTAAGTATGGTATTTTTATAACTTTTAAAGCTTGTTAACATTGTGTTGCCTGTTTAACTCTTGAATTTGGTGAAGGACCTATCAAAAATATTGGTGCAAGTACTGTATTGATTATTTTACTTATGTTAGTTTTTATTTAATGGATAGAATAAGTATTACCGTGAACTTCTTGTTGCAGTTATTTAAAGTTGTCTTCCTTTGACACGAATACTGAGATACTTTGCTTGCAATAAATGGTAGTGCTTCTGATTCAGGTGTATTCAAAGGAGGAGAATAGCTTTGTTCCTAACAAGGAAAAAAAAAAGGGGGGAAATGATGGTGACACACCAGTCAAACACCTTCAAAGAATTACAAAAATACTTTTCACAAGCCCAGAATACGTACCTTTAAAGAGAAGGCAAGAGAGTAATACTGCTCCTACTATCTTCCTACGAAAAACATTTAATTTCACATTGGCTGCACAGACAATACCATTTTTTCTAGTGATTACTGGGATTTTTCATTTTCTGCAGTAAGTTCTTGCAGGGAGTTTTCAATGGCTTTGTCATTAAAAAAAAAATAAGAAAAAAAGTCTCTCTAAATGGCCAGTATCTCTACATATTATTGCAGTGAGATTGAAAAACTAGAAAGCTTTAAGAGTGGATAAGCTTGAAAGAACAGAGTTTTCCTGGAAAATACTAGATTACTCAATATAATATCAACGGTGGGGGGGGAGTGGGAAGAGAGAGAGAGATGCTCAGATCTCAAATAATTGACTTTTGAGATCTGTAGCCAAATTCAGTAGTGAAGGAAAAATGTTTGCATGACTTCAAAATTCACTTTCCCCCTCCCCTTCCAGATAAAATGAAAGAAAATATTTTTTGTTTGGATTTAATTCATTAAGCTAGATGTTCTATTTTGGGGTCATTATAAAGCTAAGGAAACATTTACAAACAGCCATAGAAGAACCACCTCACTGTCTTCACCCTACAGCCAGCATTCACCTTATGATGTGGTTTCTCACTCAGTCCCTTCAGTACACGGTTGATCCAATTCAGATATCATTTTTAGGTGTTCACTGAGCAAGGAAAAGGATAGAGGTGCCAAATCTTACATGGGAGTTTTCCATGCCCAGGCTACCTACATTCGCATTTGCTTTTTGTCTAATTTTGATGCAAAATTGACCAAGCTCCCCAGTAGGGTGGGAAGGGAATTCTCTTGAAAGGTAAGATACATAGTCATGTCCCCATTGGCACAAGAGCATGAGTCTTCAATATCCTCAACAGCAACTAGAAAAAGACAATCTAGCACCAGCTATTCTTCTGCTTTATATGCCCACTCTTTTAATTCCTTTGTTTTCATTAAAAATGCCCAAATCCGAAATACTTTGGAAATGCTGAAAACGTTCTCAGTGTTTCTGTGTATTGTTTGCTATTTGTCATTTTGTCTGAAGATATTTGGCAGATCTGTCAAAAGCATATTGCATTTCACTATCCAAAAGCCACAGGGAAATGGTTCAACAACAACAGAAATACCACAAAGATACACAAGGGAAATTTTTACCCCAATAATGGAATGTTGAGCCCTTTCTCTCCTGTATCTAAAGACATGCAGACATAAATCTAGCATCTGTGCTAGACAAACTTATAAATATGTGTGTGTACCTTCACACACACACACAGCCCACATATAATTTCATGCTAAATTGCCTTTGTATTTGATGCAGAATAGTTAAATAACAGTATTCACACACACATAAAAAAAGCTTTTGCTTGCACAGCTGAAGGAGCAGTGAATTATATGGCAGTTTTCATAGTATACACTGAAAGGAAGGAAGCTATTTTATGTGTAAGACCACTCTTGGGAATAACCGAAATGGGTTTCAGCCAGGATCAACAGCACAACTCATCCACTTTCGTACACATTCATGAATTATACTTTAAAATTGATTTTAAAAGCATATAAACGATGATTGATTACAGCAGGAGCAGGTCCAGAAAAGGGCAACAAAGCTGGTGAAGGGTCTGGAGAATAAGTCTCATGAGGAATGGCTGAGGGAACTGGGGTTGTTTAGTCTGGAGAAGAGAAGGCTCAGGGGGACCTTATCACTCTCTGCAACTACCTGAAAGAAGGTTGCAGTGAGGTGCGTGGGTCAGTCTCTTCTCCTAAGTAACAAGGGATAGGACAAGAGGTAATGGCCTCAAGCTGCACCAAGGGAGGTTTAGACTGGATATTAGAAAACCTTTCATCACAAAGAGGGTGATTAGGCATTGGAACAGACTTCAAGTGGTAGAATCACTGTCCTTGGAAGTGTTGAAAAGCCATGTAGATGAAACCCTCAGTGGTATAGCTTAGTGGCAGTCTTGGCAATCCTGGAATAATGGTTGGACTTGATGATCTTAAAGGTCTTTTCCAACCTAGTTGATTCTATGATTCTAACACAACACTTGAAATTATAGTGCCAGCTGCAAAGACTCTGGACAAACAGAATGTTACTGAATAGAATATATAATAAGCTATTATCTTCATTAGGACATAGACACACAAAGAACAAGAGTCTTACATGTAGCGTTACCTGGTATTGTGGATGAGAGCAAAATTAACACAGAAACTGTGTTTAAAAGGGTGACAAACTTACATGTAAACATCCTGTCTCTGCCCTATCAAAAATATTTGAGCATTTCTTAATCAATAATAGTTATGCTTTTAAATAACAGGACTTGATTATATATAGCAAAAGAAGAAACTTCAGTTAGAAAACAATAGCAAAATCCTCTAGCAAACAGTAATTACTATAGTCTGAGTTTTAGGGAATATTACAATGCCTGCATGACAACCACAGACATGATTTTCTATCATTAGCAGAATCAAAGAACAGGATTGATATTGCTTTTTGGTGGGAAGACCAGATGGGATAAAATCATTTGTACAGATTATGGGACAAACTTAAAGTTTCATCCAGTAGCAATTACGCTGTAGAACAAGCAATCCTGGAAACTCGTACTACCTTAAAATAATTTGTAGTACTGGGAAGAAACAACTATGGATATGAGAACAATGTAAGCAATACAATTCCTTTTTTTTTTCTTTTGTAGATAACTCCAGTACATTAAAATGAAATTACGGTACACTGTAGAGAGGCAACCACTGAAAAGTATCCAAATGGGTAGACTACTTAATTGTAGAGCTAGTCAGAGTTTGTATCCCAAACCCAGGCTGCAGTAACAATGAATGTCACTGCCACTCCTTCACGGTGACATTTGCAACATGGCATAAGCAGGAAAATCAGCCTGTACCACTAGCATTAGTTTGTACAGCATAAAGGCTTAGTTGCATAATTAAGCTTGTAGGGGACTACCTTACTCTTTGTCAATCTATTCTTTTAATACAAAGAAATATAATGAAATAGGGAAATAACAGAGAGAGAGAATATGGAGCAGCAGTAAATAAAGTGTGCAGATACTAGAGCCTGTGTCAGGCCACATTATTCAACAGCCAGCAGCTTTGTGAAGTCTGGACAGCACTGATCAAATACTAAAGTCTGCAGATATCTAGTATTTTATGAAGACGAGGCAGCCAGTTTATAAGTTTCCTTTTATTTTCTGGGAAAATGACTTAGTATGAAGAATTTCTACCATCAGTTAGAGCCTCTCTCACAAGGAAACAGAGCAAGACACTCTGGAAGATGTTACATATCAGTTCTCTGTCACATGATATGGAAAAGGATCAAAAGATGCACTACTTCCTTTTCCTAATATGAAGAGAAATCCCGTGTTCAAGGAAATAAAAATACTTCCCTTTCTAAAAAATAACTAACAACTTCTGTGTTCTGACTGAGGAAAAGGCAGAAGATATGCAGTCACAACAGAGTTCATAAGGCTGCTGTGCATGCCAACCCACTTATGGTTCTCTTGCTTTCTTTTTATCCCTCTGAAAGCTTCCCCTCTGCCTCTTTTTATTACCCAGGGAACACCACTACTTTCTAGTATGTGAGGATGCCCTTGCATACACATTAATGTCCATGTCCTGCTATTGTCCAAAATGCCCATCTGCTTGTGGTGGGAAAGGTGTCTCTGGACAAAGGCATTCTTTTACCAGAGGTTTGAATTTCCCTTTAAAGCAGATGTTTGGCTACCACACTTTCATAGCCTCTTAAATTAAATGATAGCTATTAACTGTAAAAGTCAACTGTTACTGAATGAATCAATAAAAATTCAGACCATCTTTGATCTGGTCACCCAACCTTTTACACTCTATAAATCACTACCATCAGAGCATCTCTCAGATCACTCGTAACAGCAGAAAGATGTACTTTAGTGACAATTGCAATTAATATGTTAGCTAATGGTCTGCGACTCTGACTTTATTCCCCTTGTTTTGCATGGAGAAGGACATTTCTTTTTAGTACAAATGTCCTGAATGAAGAATGACCTTCCAAACAGGCTACTGTAAGATCTGAAATATGAAATCTTACTGCTATTAATAGGAATTGTATCACTAACATACATGTAGACAAGACTTCACTCAAAACATCAGCCAACTGCAATCCATTCCTTTTACCTCAAAGCCTTCACAATGTAGCCTGAGTTCAAAGTTTGCTAATTCACTTTCATTTCACAAGTCTGACATAATGGACGAAATTTGTCTTCAGTGAAGCTCCAATTAAATTACATTATGTATGAGTTCAGTCTAGTACTTAAAAAGAAAATTAACCTTTAATTCAATCCTTCCTCATTTCTCAAGGCATTAAAAAAAATATAATAAAATAAAAATCATGGTGACATCGCAACAATAAAATTCTTTTTAAATTTGCTCAACTTCTAAAATCCTCTCTCTTTCTAGCTTGTTTGCTTTACAAAAATGTTTATTACTTTAGAGCCACTACATAATTAAGACTGGTCTTAACTATAAGCTTTAAAGTTAATTGTACAGCTGTCACTGGCTTGCTTATTGCACTCTACATTTATTAGCATGAAATCTTTATGTTTCAATAAAAACAGAAATTCCTACTTACAGAGCCAGTCTCAAAGCATAATAATGATCTCCTGACAGTGCTGTTACCTTTTTCAGAAGTTTCTGCTCCAGCAGTATTCAAGAAGGATTTTTATATATAAAAGAAAACTAAAGTAGTGGCCTTCTCATTGATTTTTTTTTTTTTCTTTTCTTTTTTTCTTAAAAGTAAGTCTCAGCATTGTTGGGAGGCATTTTGGAGAAAGACAAAGGCATTTCTTGCTTTGGAAAAAAAAAAGTAAATCTATTAAAAAATATTTTCTGAGCTATCTGAATCTATAGATCTTCACGTACTGCTGAAATTAATAATGTTCATAAAAGGTAATTTGGTTTACTTTTAATACTGATGTGAAAATCCACAAAACTCACAGGATTTTCCTTACATTTTAGATTTATTTCTTGTTTAGAGAACTTCTTTACATTCTGAGTAGCTATATTTTTATGACCTTTTTGCCTGTGAGATTATATAATGCAGTAGTTACAAGATTTTCAGGTTTTTGTTTTGCATCGATTTCTTTGGTCTATTCTCCCTCCAGCAGATTTGCTGAAAATATTAAAAATATACTAGAAAAATATTACATTGGAAGGACTGCAAATATAAACACATATTCTGTCATGGAATTATGCTGAGTCTGAGAGCGACAGCTCCATCTGGTGTATTCACTACTCCCCCCCACCAAGTGTCATTAAACAGCAATTCTTACATGTAAAATCCTGAAAAATAGTTTCTGGCAATGAAAGCTGACTGAAAAAATAAATCAGGAGCTGCAGTTTTTCTTGGGGAAAGGTGGTAGTTATGAATCATCCTTAGTAATCTAAGCATCAGTATGAAGAAGCAGCAAACAGCACAATATTGCTGTTACATATTAAGGCATCCTCTGGCTCACAGGAAGGTACATGCTGCAGATCCTGCCATGGTCCCACTGTTATGGGTTTCCCAGTTATCGTTTTGCAGTGCGGTCACAGTTCACATGGAAATCTTAATAAATCAGCAGGAATCCCTCACTTTACTTCACAGAGCTTTAGATCAGACCTTTAATTCTCCTGATGTATGAATTAATTTCCTCACCACTGCACATTAAATCAATCACTGTGAGGCTCAAGTGCGTGCAGAACAAGAGAACAGGTTCATTCTGCTGCACTGCAGCGTTATTTCATGGCCTAGCAACACATGCTATCATTGAGCTGTGCACAGCACACCCAGGCATCCCTGCCACACCCTCATCATTAACAGTCTCTACTGAGGGTACTGAATACCACCATTTCACACTATGCTCCAGTGTGAAAAATTAGCACATTCTTTTATCAGATATAGATAAGAGGAAAACATGTCAACATCCATTGTTTCAAGGTCAAACACTATTTACCAAATAGTCAGCCTGCCATTCACAATATCCTCTGAACCTCATGAAGTTTAACCATGCCAAGTGCAAGGTCCTACACCTGGGTAGGAGCAATCCCACGCACAGTTACAGGTTGGGCAGAGAGCAGCCCTGTGGAGAAGGACTTGGGGGTGTTGATCAATGAGAAAATGAACATGAGCCAGCAGTGTGTGCTCGCAGCCCAGAAAGTCAACCATATCCTGGGCTGCATCAAAAGAAGCATGACCAGCAGGTTGAAGGAGGTGATCCTGCCCCTCTACTCTGCTCTCTTGAGACCTCACTTGGAGCATTGTGTGCAGTTCTGGTGTCCTCAACATAAAAAGGA
>JANHGB010064821.1:6492-19970 GCA_026283785.1 Coracopsis vasa | reverse complement strand
GTTCATCTTATAAATTTCATCCTGAGGGTCACCGGTAAGATCCTTCTTTCAGACCTCTAGGTTTTTGTAAGAAGACATCCCCAAACAAACCAGTGTTCCAAGGGAACACGGGTCCTATTGCTGCATAACAGCTTACAGAATCACTCCTGCAGTGGTCCAGAGTTTAGAACAGCTTGCTGCCATTCCCTCACACTTGAAGAAGAAACCTGGAAAAGCCTAAAATACCTGGCTTGCCAAGAGTTCATCTTATAAATTTCATCCTGAGGGTCACCGGTAAGATCCTTCTTTCAGACCTCTAGGTTTTTGTAAGAAGACACTAATATGTGACCTAGAAGCTAAACTACGGTTATTGTTAGCCAGAAGAAATAGGCACTTGTAAAGCACAGTTCATTTGACCTGTATTAGATGCCCACAAGACTACAAAATTAATTGCACTGAGAACTGACTCTATAGAGACTCTGGAGGAATTCAGATGCAGACATCTATATGGTAAATGTCTAAAGTTCCGTGAGATTAATCCTACTAAATATTAAGCACCTAAATCCTACTTGAGATAGTCTTTAAGTTTTGTACTTTCTGCTTCATTACTATCTCTAGAATCAGTGCCCAATAGCCAACCCTATTGCTTCATGAGCATTACAATACTACTGGATCGTTTCTGGATATAAAAATCCACTAGCCTTTATGAGAGTCTTTACAAATGCACAGCAACAGCCAAATTTCTGCATTTTTTAAACTACATTTCTCCAACAAACAGAAAATCAGTAAGAGATCGCTATGGCGCCACAGAATAATTATTTTTGATCTGGTGGACTTTTTCTCTAAATTGAAGAACAAACTTCTGTGGTAGCTCACTTTCTGCGGATTAATAATTGTGCAGCTCAAAGTCAAGGTCCTAGATGGCACATATTTACTTTAGAACAATATTTGGGTAGAGGCAAGATGAAGCAATAAACATAATTTAAAAAACCCTGAGATTATCCACTCATCTTTTACTTTATAGAAGACAAATGATCTTCTAAACCAAAGACCTGAACCTTTAGCTATTAAGCAAGAATGGAGCTTGGCTTTTATAATTAAGGTATAATGTCACCATCCATTGAGGGCAAAGATACATTATATACTTACTGTAAAGCCAAACTGTAATTAGAGGGGCGGAGACTATCAAAAAAGGAGGGAAGTGCTTTCCTAATAATTAAACATATTCCTTTTCCACTCTTCTTTCTCAATAATTCAATCAATATTTAAATAAAACCATTGCAATTTTGGAGGGAGCCTGCTATGAAAAGATGGCATGCAACTAAGCTATACTGTTTTGGTAGCTTTTTAAAAATATTCCTCTCACATATTTTTTATTTGAGCTCTGATTTTTCTTTTCTACAGAAGCCATTAAATGAAAGCCTGAGTTCCAGCTAGCTTAAATGGGACAGTAGAATTTTTCAAAGTACTTTTATAGAACTTCAGGTCAAGATAAAAAAACAAGCCAGCAATTCTATATGTCAAGGGATGTAATGGCTTTTTTTACATTTCCCTCATCTATATTCTTATTTCATATTGGGAAAAAAGTATTAGGAGGGGTTTTCAGGGTAATGAATAGGAATTAGGACTTATATGTCTCTCTATCTTTTGTGCTTCAGAAAATATCTCCCCCAGTGTATTTGAGGCTTGATCTAGCTTCCACTGAGATCAGTAAGTCTCATATTGATTTTTAGGGAGAGTTGGATCAGGCCCCTGTTACATTAGCTAAATCCTGACTAGACCAATATGTGTATGAACTGACAGTGATCACCTGAAGATGAAATGCTAGCTTCAAAACCACTAAGCTCTCTCTTCTATGGCCGAAAGGAAAAACAAAAAAGTGTGCATGTGTAGGAGAGAAATGAGGTGCTGCTGGCAGTTCTGAGCCTGTACCATTGGAGTTTTGATCATCGCCCCACCAGTCAAGTGAAGACATAAAACCATAGTTAGTGAGTTTCTGCACATAATGAGGTAAGTAGAAGTTTTTGGTTAGGCATTCGCACCAGACATTTCTACTGACCTCCTGAAGGAAATAGGTTCCTGATGCAATCTCATATTGATTGAGCTGCCAGACATTAACTGATGGCCAGTCTTTGAAGGATGCTGTTTTAAGAAACCTTGAGATGCTCTTTCACAATTCCTTGTCATGTGCTTAGACCTGAACTATCATGAGAGAGAAAAAATCATGGAAATTGAAGTCCTATCAAACACATTTCACTTTCTCATTAGGACCAAAACGAAACAAGTGGGATCAAGACGCTGGCATAAGGCTGAATTTTGAACAGGGAGCACACTGGCTATGTATTAGGACAAGGAGACATTTATTGTACATTGATCTGCATCTAATCTGTGTTGTTTGTGGAGCAAGTTTGCCAGATGACAGCTGTTATCTCTGGCTATTGACATTTTGCATCTTAAGGACATATGACATTTTGAAATTGGTCTAATCGTTCTGTATTGAAGAAAGAAGACATCCTAGTGATTATTCTTCATAGGACCTCAAAAAAAAAGAACCAAAAAAAAAAAAAGTATGATAACAAAATATGACATCAGAGCATATATGTCCTACATATATATATATATGTGCCTGCACTCCTACTGACATTAATGAAAATATCAGCAGAAAATATTTTGGATCTTGATTGGAGACAACTTATACATGTACATCACAGTACCCAGTGCCTCTTAGGATAAAAGAGAAAATACTCTGCCCAGTTCTTATTAGCAGAGGGACTAGATTAGAAGTCAGAGATATTAAGTGATGCTTTCAAGGGCAACTTTTCAGAAATGAAGTTTTACCAGAGGAAAAGAGCATAAGAAATAAAATACCATTCCATTTCCACCATGATTTCATACAAAGATTTGTAGTAATTCTCTAAATGTATTTAAATTTCCCAAACACTTTCATTTTATTAAAAGGGTTTAATTTCTGAGACATAAGCCCCGGTATATGCCAAAATCTAAGTGCAATTAGCACAGCAGTGATGGTTATAGAGAATAAAAGCAGAACACAAACCTTAATCTTAAATTGAAATAGACTGATTATAAGAATTTCAAGTTGGTCAAAAGCTAAAAGAAAAACCTCTACTGTGCTTGAAAAAAGAACACAGATTTTTTTACTTCACTCTGATTCTCAGACGGATGTTTTTATTGCTTAAAAATATTTAGGAGATCTCATTAATATAGTACTGATTTCTCTCAAACCTCATTATTGTTGAAAAATTTCATAACTTGCATGTTATCTTATCCATATTAATTAATTAAAAATTTTCCCATAGTCTCACTTCATTATCAGTGATTCATTACCCTTCTGCATATTTTCCAAGGACAGAAAAGTAGGAAATGGATGCTGACCTACCCTTTAATGATTATTTAGACAAATAAGATCTAGGAACCACTGTATTTGAAGGAAGAAATTTGTGGTAAAAATAAATGTTGAATATATTAGAAGAATATATTAAGCAGTTTGTAGCTGATTTCTAACCCAGAATGAGCCTTGGGCCTACAGCCTGTTCTGTACAGATGTATATGCCCATATGGAACAGCTTGCAGTATCAGGTCAAATTTAGAAGACATATACTTACCAGTTTGAGCAGGCCACTTTAATTTAGGTATAGGCCAGAACAAGCAGCAAAGTATGGTAGCATTTTTTGCAAGGTGGTGATATTAAGAAACAGCAAGTTTTAGTTTGATTAAATAGCTTAAAAATGAGGACACTGGTAGAAACACTAGCACTTCAGAAGTATCAAAAAAAGGCAATTTGTCCCATCCTATGACATGCGGTTTCATTTTGAGTAATCAGTAGTTTTACATTCTGTATTCTTCAAGGAGTAATCTTGCATTTGTTCACCATCAATTACAATATCTGCTTGCAAGACAGGCAAAACTAATTTTTAGCTGTTTCTAGCTAATTTCTAGCTTGTTCTGTTTTACACTTTTGCTTGTAAAGTAAGAATGTGGCTTTATTGATGAGTTTGATATCTGGATACAGTCAGATACAAATGGGAACTTTGTACACTTTGTGTAGTGTAGAGTAGTATTTGGTGGATGAAACACAAATGACTGCTGAAGTTTTCTTCAAGACAGGGCAGGAGCCCAGCAAGACCACTGTAGTGTGACTTTGTTGATGGGCAGGCTATTCCATATCTCTATATAACAGGTGGCATTAATGGAGGTCACTGTCAAAAAACAAGATAATGTAGCATCTGTTTGATATCTTCAGATTTCTGAAATAATTCAGGTTTGGAATTAAGATGATAAAGGACCCTGTGGAACTTGTTGATCCCGAAAGCCAGTGGTTTGATTAATTTCTTCTGTGAATTTGTTAATTATTCATCATTTGGTTTGAATGCCATTCTCTGCCCACAACCTCACTGCTGTAAAATTTAATCCTGTGGACTAAATCTGAAAGCCTTCCAGTACCCTTTGTGGCGTGCAAATTCTAAAGCCATTTACTTCCTACTATGCAAGCACTGAAAGTATGACAGAGACATCTGGAGTGCTGAATCTCTAAAGATGAACAATAGAATCTTTCTTTCTCTGGAAAAGTCCCAAACAAACAAAAAACCCAAACCACTACCAACATGAAATAAGTGCTTTAGTATCAGCTTTTGCCCTTTAGCTCAAAACAAAGTGTCAGTCAAGAGGCACACAATGGATTAATGGATTCAAAAGGAGACAATCCATTGGAATTCTCATATTCCTCATCAGCTGTGAAAGGAACACTCAGTATTAACTTCATTTTATAACAGTGAAATGGCGCTGTTAGATGTGACAATCATCTGTTCTGCTCCTCTGCCTTTTTGAACTGAGTTCATTTGCTAGTGCATGTCAGTGAATCAATTATTTTATGACTCCATTTTATATTTCCTTTTTATGTTGCATTCCAATCAGTGGGAAAGGAAAAGGAAAGCTGCTCCATAAATCAGCTTGGCTAACCAACGGTTAGAGTGCTACAGTATACCTGCAGTGATCATATCCTTGAACCAGAGGCAGAACAGAAATGTTCTGTGAATTAAAAATAAATAAACCAAAATGAAAAGAAACATTACCCAGAAAGAGTGGGATTTAGTTAGAGATGTAGCAAGCACTGCTGTTTACAGCTGGTCATTTAATTCCTGACCCATGTATAGGACAGAACCCACCTTCTCCTTCTTGCTGAATATGATTCACAAAAATTTTAATGTGCTGTATTTCTACAAAATCAAGTGTTTTTTTTTTTCTCTCCTGTTTCCTCCAGGCAGTAAACAGAGCAGTAAGATTATTAGTATTTCTGTGTTTTTTCTTCTTCTCAGCATTTCAGAAATGACACAATTGGCTGGGGAAAATATGTTTATTTTCAGGTGAGAGAATCTTCGGGTACAGAAACAGTCAGGATTCTTCCTCTAACCTATTCTCTTTTCAAGTGTTATGAAAAATCATGGGGTATGCTAAGTGAGTCACTGTAGCAGGTGTCGTGAAGGGTCTGGATAGCAGGAAAATACATTGCCTGCAATGTAGAATTCTTCAGAAGAAACCCAACAGGCTGTCGAGGATGTGGCTATTGCATTCTGACCAACTTCTTCACTGCTAAGCTTCAGTCTGTACCTACAGATTATGTTTGGAGGAGTCTTGCATGGCGATACTCTGCAGGGAAAGAAAACATTAACATTCTGCAATCATGCTTTTAACATGCAACAATCATATAATATACCTTACCTGCTGTTGTGAAGACCATTGACTTCAGGTAGGTCAGGAAGAGAAATCAAATTCTCTTTGTAATTTTGAAGATGTGAATTCCCAACAGATCACAAATACTAATGTCAGCTGAATTACTCCAGTCTCACGCCAATATAATATTAACAGCAATTTTCTGAATTAAGATCTTCATTTTAATAATTTCCATAGGGACACATTGTCCTATAGGATTTCTGTTGCACAATTTTTGGCATGTATATCTGTAGAAATATGCATTAACAGAGTATGTGATGATGAAGAATATGCTCACTGAATCAAGAAAGTAACCATCAGGAAACAATTTTATTTTTAATTTCAGAAAATGTACTAGTGCATCTGCATAGGTTGAGTTGTGGCTGTGTCATTAACTATTTCATCTAGGCTAAAGTAATTCTCCTGTTTCTAAGACTAGGTTTAGTAATAGCTTGCCATGCCGTGCTTCGTTACACTGTGCTATGTACACAAGCTGCATGTAGTCTCTATTGTTTGTTATAAACTCCATTCTTTCTCAAAACACACAACTGCCCACTGACATTTTCTATGCAGTTCTAACACTATTCAAAATAAGAACTTTTCAAAGCTTTTTCTTGGTGGTGTATGTAAAGTGTGAGAAAATGCATTTGTTTGTGAAGGTAAACTACAGTGATGATTCTTCTTAATAACAGGAAACCAAAGCTAAATCCTTAACTGCTTTTTCACCACTCATTGATGAAGTAAAATGACCATAGAGACTTTATGATTATCACTTCTATCAGGATAAGAATTTACAAGATGAGCATTTCACTTCTGTGAAGTGAAAAAAAGCTTCTGCTTCTTTTCTGCACAGCAGCAATAGTCCACCTTCTGTTGCATCTTCCTGGGGATAAAAAAACCCAGCTGCCTTGACCCTGTATGCCTGTGTGCTCCAGCACTCCCACCCTAAGAACAACCCTCCATTGACTCTCTCCTAGTTGCTGATATTTCATTTACACTGACGAGGCCCAGATCCAGATACAAGACTCCAGATGTGACCTTCTGAGGACTGAATAGAGGGAAATGATCACTTCCTTCAACCTGCTCATTATGCTTTTACTAATTGATGAAGGCCAACAGGCTGTTAGCACATTGTGACTTGTGACTTTGTAAGGATGACCAGAACAAGGTGTATTTCACAGTGGCTATTCTAGCAGTACATGGAGCAGGAGTGAGGCATTGTGGTTACCGTAAGTAATTAAGAGGAGCTTGAAAATCAGCTCATTCAGAGATACCTAAGAGCAATAAGATGCCTCCTGCCCTTGCCATGACCTGTTCAAGCTCCAGGTAGAACTGCAGTACTTGCAAGAAGAAGGAAGTGAACCATTTTAATGAGAAACTGTTTAAAGGGCTGAGGCAGTAAACACTTTTGCTTGAAAAGATCAGATAGTACCAATGTCTTGCACAGAATAAAAGAAAGGCATCAGAGGAAATTTGCAGGAGGAACTGCAGTGTAAACATCCTATTCTTATGAAAAAGATTACAATGCAAAGGCAATGGCACACTATGAAGCCTTTTAATTGAATTCATAAAGTTAAGTTAATTTTAATTTCTTCTGGACAGGTGCAATATATTTTGAGAAAACACAGGAAATTAGCAAAGCTGATGAGTTGTTTTTCTCTTGTAGTTTAACAGAGGAAATTTGTCTAACGTGTTAAAAGCAGCTTTTGGTAAGACTTTGCTGTCAAGTCTAGAGACTCATCAGCATGGTGATTTCATGACAGCGTGCATAATAGGCAGATTGCTAACTCATCAATTTTTAAGATAAAAAAATTAACATTCACAAGTTGGAAGTGAGTAGACCGATGCCTAATACAAACAATCAAAAACCATTCATCCAAGCATCTCTGTCTTTAGAGTATTCAAAGCTGATAGTTCAAGATCTTCTGTCTTTAAAGATATGCAGCAAGGGTCAGCTGCTTCCCTAAGGAAGAGGAGCTTGAAGCCCAGGGTGACCCCAGGGCAGAAACCAGGCTGTCAAGGGCACAGCCACATCGCAGCCAAGTGAAGGAAGCAGGGCAGGCCTGAGTGTAGGAGCCAGAGTTAGCTGCAAGTCCAAGAAAGGCAGGCAAACACCCATGTTGTGTATAGTGTACACAGGATCCTGACAGCATGTGCCCAATGCCACAGAAGTTCTAGAGCTACATAGTCTCCAGGATTTTTTAGAAGACATTTGTTTGTTAAAGGACTTAGAACATTAAAAAAATTAGCAATATGTAGAAAGGTAGAAAAAGCTAAGATGTTGATGGAGCTGCAAGTTTGGAAGAATAGGGTTGTTCAGGTAAATCACAGAAATCATTGTTTTGATTGGAAGGTGAGAAAATGCAGGAGAAAGAGAAGTCTTAAATATATTAGTGTATATGAAGTTTATTTTAAAGATATATTTGCTTGTACTGAATGCTTCTGGATGTTGGTGGATTATGGTCTTGGTCCTGTAAGGTATTGAATACCCTAAACGTCTGGAAGTGTAGCATGAAGCTGCTTGCTACAACTTAGTCCAGTCTTTCTCAGCATTGTAGCCCAACAGTCTTTGCTCAATTATTACCAATTAAAAAGAGGTGAATCTTCTTTCTGCTTCCAATTTGGGATATAAGTTTAGCTCATGAACTGCAGAACAAACACCTTGTTTTCTCCTTGCAATATGGTTTATTCAGATCCTTAAAAATTAAGCCTTTTCCACACCCAATCAAACTGCATGCCGCATTTCACTCATGTCACTTTGTCGATTCTTCCATTCTAATCTCAGCCAAGTGGACTCATAGATTATACACTATATGGACACAGAAGTAAACAAACATAACACTGATAAGGTGCACTCTCTGACTTGCATTATCTGTCAGGCAATTGAGTGAGATAAGAACCTGTTCTGCTGTTACATGGACATGGAAATGCCGTATATGCCTTACTGCAGAGCTAGGCCCCACTATGTGAGGAGGATGAATTTACCTTCATACAAATCATGTGTATCCATGATCTGCTAGCCTGGGAAGACACACTGTCAGAGGAAAAACATTTTCCAGCATAGGTAGTACGACAGTTTTAGGGAAACTAAATAATAATAATTTTGCCTTCTATCAGGTTGAACTCTCCCTAATCTATAAATCCATGTGCTTTGCAGCCTGGTACAAAACCAGGGGATATTACTGTTGAACATGGTACTTGATACCACAGCTGCTGGGACTTGGCAAAAGAATTTGCCAAGAAACTTTAGCCATCAAGAATACAACAGTCTGTGTTGCAAGTAGTCAGAAGGATACAAACACACAGGGATATAGAGTGTGCAAGTACAGCTGCAAAACAATATGTGGTGGAAGTGTTTGTCAAAATCTACATCCAGTCTCATTAGCTGTCTCCAGATCTGTTAGCGGACCTGAATGTCATGAACACAAGCAATTTGCATAAGAAATGTCCAAGCTATGAATTGGAAACAAGATTAAAAGAAGAAACGGCTGTGTGTAATTGTCCATCCCCTGTGGAGATTAATATCACACATTACATGAAAAATCAGATTTGGAAATGAGGTTAACAGAAGAATTAACCAGAAGAGGGAGTGAGCAATACCTCCTACATAGTACTGTGTTTACAGCCATGTCTTTACTGCCTTTCAGAGGCTACTCTATCTTGAAAAGTCATCCTCGAGAGGGCTGCAGGATTTGTTACCTTGCTACCTTTAGCACATTTACTAACGACAACAAATTGATTTTTATTTCTCTGGCAAAGCAAACCTTGGTCTTTCCTCCTAATATTTAATCCTATTCAGCAATGTAAATAACGAGAAAGAGACTTGCAGATCTGATTAACCTGTGAGTTCCTTTTTAAGCAATGAGCAATCAATACCAGTACCAACTCTATTAAACAACCCTTATCACTGCTTGAGTCTGTGGATGCAAGAACACAAGTATATGGTTACTTTTACTGTAATGATTCAACAGTAGTCTTGTTCTAAAAAAAAAAAAAAAAAATAAAGAAAGAAAGAAAGAAAGAAAAGAATGGAAATCCAGTTTCTATAGACTTTAAGAATTCTTTATTAGTCAAGCCATGCTTTAGATCAGAATTTTTTTCCCCTCTTGACAACCCAGGGGAATATTTTTGCTGTTACCATTGCACTCATAATGTAAATCACCTTTTTAGAAGTACATCTGTAAAGATGGTGTTCTTAACAAAGTAGTGAAATGTTGAAATGTCAGTTTCCATCAGATCAAAGTCGTTTAATTATCTGCAGAACAGCGGGTGAAAACATGCCATGCTGACCTCTGAATGTTTTAAATCTAATCTGAAAAGCAATATTTCTAGATGATATATTATCTCAGTTTCCAACATAATGGTTCCTTAACTAGAATGATGGCTTGACTTCGCAAATGAAGATTTTGGGAAGGGCTTTACCCACACTTACTACAAGCGCACTGATGACTAAAAAGGCCAGTGAGGGATAGGCAAATCCGGTTGCAAAAAGCACAGTGAAAGGTCTCCTTGGGTGGTATAGGCGAGGCACGATTCTTTCTACGCTGTCTTTTCTCCTCAAGAACGCTGTTGTCACCTTTGAGAACACACGCAGAATTTATATTTATATATTTATATATATAGCTGTTTTTCTCACTCCAAATATAACATGGTAGGCTGTCCTTATATCTACCAACACACACACTGTTACTTTATACAGCTTAAGGTTGTGCTCAGTTGGTAATTCATCTGTTTGTGGTTTTGTTTTTTTTTTTGTAGAGTACCCTGAAAATGCCATTAAACCCAGAAAAATTTCAGGGTCTTTCCTGTCTTCTGTGCATTTGTTGCCCATTCAGGCTGATGCTTGGAACAGCATAATTCTCTGACAAAGGATTGGGGATGTGCGTTTTTATTTCAGTTGACACTTGAATCATCAGTTTTGAATAGCAGAATGACACAGTTGTTTTCCATATGAGGTACTGTCTTTTCCCAAAATGTTGATCCAGGCAATTCTTTACACGAGTATAACATGTTTGGTATAATGAAGTATCCCAAGTCCAGAACTTAGCTCTGTGTTATGTAGTTGTTCTGTGTTTCTTTTCCGTTATCCAGCAGAAGCTTCAGAGACCCTTCTGTTGAGGACTCTGTCATGAAGAAGGGACTTTTTTTAATGACTGACAGTTTGTGGCTGTCATGATAATTGGATACTATCCCCTAACACAACAACTATCTTTTGAAAAATCACAAGAACAAACTAATTCTCAGCAACTGACTTGGAAAAACAATTTTTAATACTTTTATATCTCTGACATCTAATTTTGAGAATTCACATATGGTACTGCAGGAACAGTACTGATCCTGTATGGGGACGGTGACAGGATTATATGAGGTACTTCACAATCTGCTAGAATATGACAGTCCCAACCCTGATGAGGTTTTAAAAAAAAAAAAGAAATAAAAATGAAAGAAAAAAAAAGCCAAGGCAGACAAAAATTAGAAAAGGAACCAATAAAGAGATAACACGAACTTTTCAGAGAAAGATAGCAAATCAGTGACAGTATCAGAATAAGAACCAAAGTATCTTTTGCCCATCCCAACAACTGCTTGTCCAGGTTATAATCCAATTGAGTAACTGTCAAGCATGTCTTATATTTAGCCTGTCCAATGGAAACTTCCACATTATAAACCTAAATATTCTCACCTTTCTTTAAAAACTTCAAGGAATAAATTCCTAAACAATACTGTTGATTCAAAGTACCATCTGGTAACAGAAGTAGGCAAAATTTTTGTACCAATTGTTATCTCCCCATTGGTTCCACATGGGATTTATAGATCACTTTTCTTAAAAAGTTCAGCTCTATCTGAATAGGCTGTGATAGAATTATTCTGTGCAGATTAAGATAAGCAAATGACATGACATTTATATAAAGAGGAGACAAAAGTGTGACTGAATTGGGAAAGTCATGGAAACAAGACATGAAAGCTATAAATATATTTTAAATTAAAATCTATTGATATATTTATAATTAAGGCCAGAGTTGAAGAAACCTATACAAATATTATTTTGTGCAGCAGTGGACACCAGTAGGTGCTGTTCTGAGAAACCAGGAAGGGCATGGCAGTCTAAAATTTACATTGTTTTAGTCTATATAAATTACATTATTGGAACAAGCTTTTTAATTTACTCTGTATTCTAGTTCTGTTTCTGGGTACACTGTTTTTCTAGTGAAACTTAGTCACATAGTACAAATATGTAAGCAGAATGTGAAATATAATGAAAATATGATTTAGTTATACTTGGCTCCACTAGGCTAAAGAATATCAAACACTATCAATAGAGATTTTCGTTGTGTGGTGGAATGTGATACAGTTGTAAAAGAAGGCATGGCGGGAAGAGTTTGAAGTTATGCTAAATTGGGTACAGCAGTTTAATTAGTGATTTGGACCTAAAATGGTTTTTATTAAGTCCATGCTTATTTTTAACAACTCCTTTAGTCTTTAAATTTGTGTGATACATTGATGTTTTACAAGCATGTGTTATTTACTAAAGCATGTTTACTGTTGAAGCACAGTAAGTTTACTGCCAAATAATGCTCCCTAGCTGTTTTAAATGCCAATAAGTAACAGACACGTTTTCACTGAAGTTTACCACCACTGTTTGGGCTGCTGAAAATTTCATAAGGTGGCTAGAGGTCTCCAAGAGGCCTCAGCTCATAGAAGCAAGAATCCAGATGTTTGTTCTTTCATCCAGTTTTGCTAGAGCTGGACACAGGAGCTCATATCAAGATTAGTTTTGAATCTGAATTTCCTACTTTGGAAGTTAGGGCTTCCTTATATTAGGTAGCAGTGTTAAGCAACCTTCAACTGTCCTAATTGACTGTGTGATGAAAATCATAATGGAGATAGAAGGTATGTCTGAAAACTCAGTCTGCCCTCTCCTCAGCCATCACAGCTCATAGCTAATCAACCCACAACAGACAGCTTCAGAAATGGTGCTGTCAGAGTACTAGCATTGTGCTGAATATCCTCTGTTCTGCTGCCCATGCTATGGTGTCAGTAATTTACAGCAGAAAATCAGGGTGCACGGTAGTACCCTACTGCCACCTTTAACACCATGGCTAGATTCATCTACATTTATAATGATAAAAAGACCACAATAAAAATCAAAACACATTTCTTGACCAGTAGTGTTTCATTTCATGCTTGCTCTATGGATGAATATGCATTCCCTACTATATTCCTATAGGACACTAGTTATCACAGTTTTAATTCCACTTGTATCAAACACAGTCAAAGATTATATCCCATTATATTGATACTAATGACCATTACCAAGGCTCCAGCCTAGTGAATTGTGTGATGTGGACAAACTGTTGGACTCATACAGTGATCCTTTCCATGACAGCCACACATCAATCACAAAAGGGACGTACAGAATCAGGAAACAGATTGTGCCTACACCCACCTTGAAAATGCAGTCTTCAAAATGTGAAGGGATGGAGGCTATATTCCCTGTTTTGAAGAGAGTCATGTGTAATTCTTTAAAAATGGAGTCACTTCAGTTGACTTTCAACAATTACAAGGCATTGGTTTAGTGAACTGTGCAAAGTGTAGTGATAATGATAGCATCACTGATGGTAAATAAGAATCAATAAGATCATAGAATCATGGAATTATAGAATAGTTAGGGTTGGAAAGGACCTTAAGGCCATGAAATTCCAATCCCCCTGCCATGGGCAGGGACACCTCACACTAAACCATGTCACCCAAGGCTCTCTCCAACCTGGCCTTGA
>JANHGB010064813.1:0-41718 GCA_026283785.1 Coracopsis vasa | reverse complement strand
CTGCCAGGCTTCTGCAGGCCTTGCCAGAGCCCTCCCGGGATTTGCCACCTCCTGCAATGCCCGCTCGGCTCCCACTGCCTTTACCAGTGCTCCGGGCCCCTGCAACACCTTCAGGAGCCCGCCAGGCATTGCGGAAGGTGGCAGGGCCTGGCAGGATCTGGCACAACCTGTGCAGGCTCGCCGGCGTTCCGCAAGACAGCATGGACCTTGGTGTGCCTGTGGAACATGGATGTGCATTCTGGACGGAGGCAGCAGCACTGGCAGCCTTCAGCAATGCCCACGGGAGCACATGGAGGCTGGTGGAAGGAATTACGAAGAGGTGATGTCAAAATTGGAAATCCTAATAAGCAGGAATACTTAGCACCTGCAGACTTCAGGCTTGATTTTGCTGTACATTTCACTATAGTGTGAGTAATAAGAAGTGATTATAAAGACAATAATTACCTTTTCACTTAACTTTTTCCTTTCCCATCCACCCCCTGGCTTTGGGCCTCAGTCAAGCAAGCAATGATTCAGTTTCTGAGTTCAGTTCAGTTGCCCTGCCGAAGTGTTTCTGTGCTTTAGTGCTGTATGCTATAGGAAAACCTGCTACTTTGTAAAAACATTTTGATAAAACTAGAAATATCTCAGAGTACCAATTAATAGTGTTTTGGTTTGGTTTTTTTTTTTTTCTGCTTTTGTTTAATTGTGCTGCTTTTTCATGTTAATAGCCTGTAATAGTTTATTTTGTGCTGAATTTCATTAAGCTTAAAAATCAGCTCCTTGGAATACCCACATATAGGTTTTGAAAGTTTTCAGTAAAGTCTGAAGGCTTGGATTTATGAATATGTTTGAAAGAATTGAATGCTGTGATGTGCCTGTTTAATCAGATGATCATTGCCTAATTGATTTTTTTAGCATTCATTAAAATTCCTTGTGTACTTGATGGACTGGAACAACAACTTATTGTGTAAATAGAATTGTGTTGTTATAATGCATAGTAAATTCTTTATGAAAGATAGTTGTGTGGATACGTACAATAGCCATTCCTAATAGCTATTCAAAATGGACTGTTTCAGTACTGATCATGCAGTTGTCTTAGTGCCTTGAGCGTGCTTGCAGTAAGTCAGTTACGAGGCTTGAGCCTCCATCTATTCTTTCTCTTTTTTTTTTGCTATAGAAATACCGTAAGATGAAAGGCTGCTAATCACTTATCCCTTTGACATTATTTATATGTATGTATGTTCTTGTTTTGCAAAATTCAAAAATAAAGCATTGTCAGTGTCCTCACAGTTTTGAGTGGAACTGTAAATATTCAGAGAAACACTCTTTTCCCCTCTCTCCACCTTCCCCCCCTTTTTTTTCATTATTGTACAGATTATTTCAAGGATTAAGAAAAATATGCTGCTTTTTTTGTCTTATATGGCAGGTTTCAACTTGGAGTAACTTTTTGTTAAACTGACAGAGTTATAAAACCTCTGTGAATGTTCAGCAAGGATTTTTTTTGTAATGGAAACTGCAAGTCAACCAGAACTATAGCAGCATCAATGTGATTACCTCATTTAGGAAAGGGTTTACAGTGCTCGTATTGGGTAATGTCCCGGATTGGAAACATCGAATTTAGGCCAAGGAAATCAATTGGCTGTTGGTTTGGCAGGTAGAGTTTTAAAGCGAGCAAACACAAATGTGTGTTTACTACTGGTTGGTTGGCTGGTTGTGTGTGTGTCACTTTCAGAAATCATTTTAATTCTAGAAGATTGATGTATGCCAAGAAAGCGAGGCTTACTGTCATGTTTTGCTTTGAACCATTAACTTAAAATGTGGTGCATACAGCGAATGCTCGTCAAGTGGTATATTTGCAGATTTTTGTGCTCCTAAGCAGCTTTTAGCATGGTTGATGTTAGTATTGGTTAAGGGAGCAGACACAGAAAATAAGCATCGTTTTCATTTCTTAGCCTATTTATTTTGCAAGAACAGAGAATCAGTCAATATGATTGAGTCTCAAAAACAACCAGCGGAGGACAAAACATTGAGATGTGTTGCTTTTTCTTACAGACTGATAGACTCATTTTGTACACACATATAAAAAAGGATCAGTACATGCATCAGAAGTGCATTTTTCCAGAGGTTTTTTTTTTGTTTGATTTAACTTGGGTTTTTTTGGGGGTTTGTTTTTATTTTGGGTTTGGGTTAGTGGTATTTTGGTGGGATTTGTTTGGTTGTTGGTTTTTTTGGGTTTCTTTGTTTGTTCTTTTTGTTTGGTTGGTTGGTTTTTTTTTGGTGTGTGTGTTTTTATTTTGGGGCTTTTGTTTTGTTTTGCTTTTTTCCCCATGGCATTTATTTGGAGCTCTCTCTAGCAGATTGTGGATTTACAATTCCTGGAAAGCAGAAAGGTTGAAACTCTTAAAGATGAGTATTTTTCTAACTACTTTTTCTATTAAAACCACGTAAGTACTTTGAATTAAAATAATTCCTCAGTAAAATATCATTTGAATGACATCTGCTATCCTGTTGAATTGCTGTAAACTTATGGGGGGAGGGGAGGAATCAATCAAATAAGTAGAATAACTTCCTGGAGAGTGTGAAGTTTGAATCCTTTCTTTTATGAATCAGAAAAGGGACGAGAAGTCACAGCTGTTTGTCTTCCTTGTAAGGTCATCTTTAAGAATGGATCTTTTGATGGTCAAGTGTTAATAATTGCAAAGAGAAGTTGCTGCTCTTTGTCATGTAAAGAAATGGGATTTTTAAATTTCAGATTTGGGAAAATGCTAAATAATGTTCATGTGCAGACTGTAGGAAAATGTTTAGCATGGTTCTTTCTTTGGCTATACTAAGCCTCATTGACTAAATTGAAAAAAAGGCTGCTGCTTTAGTTCATGCCAGGATAAAGCTTTATGTTGTATTGTCTCCTTTAGAATTATCCCTTCTATTAAGTGTAATTCACTCTATAGAGGGAGGTGTGCAGAGATTACAGATAATGACGGAATCAAGTTTGACATAAGTTTGAGGTCTTTATGGTAGTTTAGCTCTTCATCTAAATGCTGGTCATCTGAGATTGTTTACTGAAGAAAATCCCTAAAGTAGCAGAATTGCATTATTATGGAAAATAGAAACATTTCAGTAGCTTATATCATTTCTTTGAAACTGTGGAAAAAATGTAGGTTGAAAAAGAAGAACTGATCCTTCAGCTGGTGAGAGAAAGCTTGGAAATGAGACATTTGTATCTGTTGAATTACTATGTACTGACATTCAGTAAATGCTAATTTTTACATCCATCCTGGAGCAAATGGCAGTCTAGATTTGTGTAGAAACTGTGTAAGAATCATCAACTTACTATGCTGAATAAAATGTATTTTTGATACTGGTAAATGATTGTACTTCAGTTAGAATATTTAATAGCTGTAATCACATTTGTTATTCTGCTTGGAAGTGGGGGCATGAGAGAGGAAAACATGTAAACTCTGTGTGTTCGTGTTCTGAAAAAGGTTGCTGTTAAGGAGCAGCAGTTATTTTGTTGTTAAGAACTTGGTTTGCTAGCAGTATTAGCTGTCATTCTACACTGGAGTTCAGGCAGGAAATAGATTTTGGTGATCAGAAGTGGAGAACAGAGGGCCGTTTGCTGCTTTGCTAGGAAGATACAAAATCATTTACTTACGAACAGCTCATTTTACATGGCAGCAGGAGACGCGAGTTTATTTACATTTGAAGTAAAATAAGCATCTTGCTTTAAGAAAAGACTACTGTATTACTCTATTCAGCAGCTGCCATATAATGACTGTGCCAGGAGGGTTTTAAAATATAGGTAAGGAATAATTAAGTGTTACTCCTAATATTATAGTCGTAGTAGTTTTCTGTTAATAATATTCATCAAATAATTGACACTTGAAACCACTGAAATGACATCCAGACCCATCATGTGCACACACGGTAAGATTTTTGTAATCATACTTTCTGTAATGCTCCCCAGGGGCAACTCAGCATTTTTTTAAATTATTTTTTTTAAGTCTTGGTATAAGTTTCTCAGAAGATACTATCAATTGTCCATAAATTTGAATTTACAGAGAGGAAGCAAGGAGGGAATGGAGTTTGGTTTTTTTAAAACTAGGGAGTGTGTTTCCCATAGCTGAAAATAGGGCTGAAGATAAGAAGGTGAAACCTGTCTGAAATTAGTGGGAAATTTGCTGTGACTTCAGTGGAGCTAGATTTCACTTGGGGGCCGTGTGGTTGGGGTGGGTGACATGTATTTAGTTGGCAGCAGCGTAGGCAGAATCAGCTTTCGAAGTCAATTGAAGAGAACTTCACAACAAGACAGGTCAATACCCTTCACTTTGGTGATCTTGGGACAGGTAGCTTTCTTCTTGGAACAATAGACCTTTCAAGAAATATCTGATATCAGCATCTCAAGATTGGACTCCTGTTGCTACCAGCAGCTTTTTTTCCTTTTTTTTTTTTTTTTTTTTTAAACAGAATTGTTAGATTTAGTTTCAGCAAATCTTAAGTAAAAATTAGTTCTACAGTAGCATAGGAAGTACTGCAAAAAGTCAAAAGCATTTTCCACACCTTTTTAATGTAGTTAGTCTTAAATGACATGGGTCCCATGCAGTTTAAACAAAGCTTTTGTGGCATCCTGCTTCAGTTTTGTATGTTTTATGACCTGAAGCATTAGGACCTTTGTGGGAGTAGATGAGTTATTAAAAATACATATATATATTAAAGATTTTTATATGTTTCAGACTATTAATATTCTCTGTGGTTAGTTTGGTCTAAAACTCTAGTTTGTTTTTATATATATAGTACATTGATCCTTACAACTATACTAACTGGGCACATATAAAGATCCTAACGTGAATACTTCAAGCTTTTAGTGGTTTGCTATTTTTCAAGACTGATGAAAGAAAGATTTAAAAACTTAAGGAGTAACTGAAAGATATAGCTTATTTTATTTTTGTAGGCTTTTATTCTTTTTCTACCTTGCGTGACCTCATTTTTGGGTGCTTCTCTGGTACTCGCGCTTATTCATTGCTTTGCCTAAAATAGAACAAATGTGTTAAATGCTTGCATCCTTGCTGATAAGTATTTGATCTCTGAATCTTATAATGTGTTTTGGGGGTGGGGAAGAGGAGCAAGGAGAAAACCAGTGTCTGTTTTATTTCTTTGCATGCTCCATCCTTTTATGAATGTTGTTTCTTAGTAATACTTTTTACATTTCTGTGTTAAGAAGAAGGCACCTGAAGGGCATAAATGCACAATATTAAAAAATATATTTGAATCTAAGTATATTTTGAATTCAAATACACATTTCAGAAATTGAATGAATTTGGCTTTGGTATATATATCAAAGGCACAAATTACACTTGCTGTTGGTTTGTTTCACAGAAGAGTGATGAAGAGATTTCTGCATATTTCTTGGCAAACTGTAATATAACTTGTCTTTTGAGACAAGAGTCCAATCAAAATAAGCAAGGTTTATATAGCTACTTAGGGAAGATGTCGTTTTAATTACAGAAGTATCATTCCTTATCTTGAGTCTATGTACATACATGTGTTTAACAGCCAGTGTTTTGCAGGACAGGTTAGCAAAACTGCCTTTTTCTTTTCACAGGATTCTCTCTTTCTCCAAACTGTTTTGTGCTGTGCAAGTGGTGCTCAGTAAAAACAAATACGTAAGAGTCCATGCCAAGAGCAGATTTAACCTGTGCGCAGAGGAAGCAAGCAGGGCTGCTCAACAAGGGCCTCTGCTTTTTGCTCCTCCTGCCCCTTTCTGAGTAGCTCCACTGCTCACCTCTGCTGTCCATCCTAACTTTCCCAGCTGGCAGAACTGAAAATTGGCACGTGCATTAGCTCTTCCACCATACTGGAGAGTATTTAAAAGGACAGATGCAAATTGAGTCGTTTGTGTTTTTCATTGGTTTCATTTTATTGCTGGTTGGCAAAACTGAAGAAAATCAGCAGCTAGATATCCCCCTGCAGATTTGGAAAGTGTGTACTTAATAGATTTATGGCCCTTTTACATTTGGAGAGCTGTTCTAGGGAGGAAACTGTTATTTCTAAAATGAACCTTAAGTTCTGCAGAAAATGATACTTGAGGCCTTGCGTTCACCAAGGAAAAAATCGTACCTGGTGTTGGAGAGCAGGCAGGTGGGTGTTCAATCCTCTGAGGTTATGCTGTGGGAAATTCCATGTATCCTTCTCAAACTGAGGATTGGTTTATGACCTGAGTAAATTTGCAGTCTTGCAGCAAGTGGTGAAGCATAGATTCAGTAAATGCCAAGCCTGTATAGGTACTTGGCCTTTCTTTTTTGATTTTACACATTACAAGAAAAATAATGTTTCCTAGTATTGCTTTGGGCCTGTAACATAGGGGTTACAAGAGAGCATTACCACAAAAAGTAATTGAAGAATATGCAGGAAAAGATCAGATATACTTTGCATGTATTCAGTGTAGGCTTTTTTGTCTCCTTTCTCTCTCCTGTTCTGTCATCCCATTTTTGTCTTCAACATGTAGAACTGACTAAAAATACATTCCTATTCTTGGTGTGCATTAAGATCCTTTATAGCAGAATAAAAACCTGACTAAATATCAGAACCCTGTGTACGTGTGAGTTGCTGCACTTTCACTGTAGTTGCTCTAGACCTGCTTGCAGGAACTTTGAGACTTCTGCTGTCTGTAAAGCTTTTTCTTTTTTTTTTCTTTTTTTTTTTTTTTCGTTTTGCGTGGGGAATAAATCAGTTTTTAGCCCAGAGGATAAAATTAATTATTGTTATGAAACCTGGTTGTAAGGCTGTTGTTTATAAGAATGTGGAAAGATGCACACTACGTGTAGTGTTCTGCTTAGCAAAGAAAACATGTTTTTACTTGAAAAGTATTTTTTCTACGTGGACCCATTTTATGTATTTGTCTTCCAACCATAGGCAGGAGTGACTGTTTCCTGAATCCTTTCAGGTAATAAATTTTAAGTTTCCTCATAATTTTTATAAATATTTGCTGAAAGAAAGCACAACATGCTTTGGTGCATGTTAGTCCTGTAGTAATGAAATGCTGCAAATGATAGGGTTTTTCATTATATTGTGTTTTTTTACTGTCTCCGAGATGCAAAATTTCACAGCTTATTTGACATTTTCAGTAGCCTCTCTGAAAAGAGGGGGATGCAAAGTCTTAAATAATAGAGTTTAGTAAAAGGCATGGAAAGGAGCCTGGGACTAGTAGAGAAGCAGTATCAGCTAGCGCTGATTTTACAAGGAATGATCATCCACTTCCTGCATGTCAATAAAAATGCAGGAGAGCACCTTTCTTGACACAGGGGTTGCTGAAACATCAAGTGCTGTCTTTTTCTGTAATACTCCTGTGGATGTTTTTTCACAAAGTGGTATCTGTCAGAGCTTGAAATATTCTTGCACAGTTCCCTTTGAACAGGTAGCACAGGACAAGTTCTAGCACATTGCTGCTTGACATGGGGCTGCCTACCGCGGGGAAGGAATGCCTTGCTTACATACATCTGAGTTGATGTGCTAAGAACTTTGCCAGTCATTCTGCCGATTACATACTGGGCTGTAAATTATTACTGAACTTCCATTTTGAATCATGGCTTCTTTTTCTTTCTTTTTTCTCTCCCCCCCATAAGCCAATAGCAGTTGGAAATATTGAGGATGCTATTACAGTTTGTGATTAGCCTGGAGATATTTTTACAGAGAATCTAACATAAATCTGTGCATTTTTATTGCTACACTGTCTTTGGTTTTGCAAAGCAATATTTGCTTTCTTGTGTTGCTTTAACAGTACTGTTCATCTAGTAATGCACATGGTGGAGTATGTCAAATTACAATTGAAAACAGATATTGTGAATGGCTCACCTGGAGGATGCAATAAGAATACTAACACTTAATATTTTCCTTAAAAATATGCCTTTCTTTGTTATTTTTGTATGCTTGGCAATAGGTTGTAGCTGATACTTGAACAGGGGTTGAGAGAAGTGTAGTCTTGTTTTTGTGCACTTGCTGGAGTTATTTATCTGTGCTGTTAACATCTTGTTTTAGAAATTGAGATATTCAGATGCTGGAATGTGATATGCTGTGAAAATCCCAGTTGTGCTGAAAAAGGCAGAATGAATTGGGCGATAGGGTCCCTTGAAAGGATGTGGATTCACTCTTGTCCCATAATTTTTCCTGTGGTTGAAGTCAGTGGAGCAGTTATTGAAGCAAACAACATACAACAGTATATTTGTATGCAGCTGCCTTGAGGGATTTTTCTTGTCTTTTCTTCCTTAAGTTTCCCTGTCTTGGGGCAACTTTCTCTGTTTAGCTGCAGGTGAAATGAGCCTTGCAAATATATGTCAGCTGAGGTATATGTTTGCCCTTATTGCTATGTTAATATTGTTAGTTACACTATATTTGCTCATGGAAAAATAATGAAAGCCTGAAACTTGTTCTGGATAGAGGTGTTATGGATGCTTTGTTGGTTTTCTGTTTGCTCTCCCTTCTGGGTGAAGAAACTGTATTGCCATATCCCTTTGAAATCCTGTTTTTGTTCAGGAAGGCCACCTCTAGCCGTTAGCTCTCCAATTGGTTTACATGATTATTAGTGAGCTTTGCCTAAGGTTGTGCTATTCATGTTAATTTTGCTGTTCCGGCTGCAGTTTCCAACTGGAGGCACAGGAGGCTCCCTGTTCGGCATAGACTGCTGCTTTCATGGGCAGCAGGAGAGGCTACCAGCCCTTCCTGCGGCTACCTGTCCCTTCGTGGAGTTACTTAGTGGAAAACTGCAGTCGTTTTGAGCTGATCTGTCTCAAAGGCCTTCCTTCTGCTTGTGAGACAGCCGAGGTAAACATAGTGACAGTAGGACTCTAGAAGAAATATGAACCTGTATTGTATATAATACATCTTGATGCAGCAGTCATTTGGGTGGAGGTATGTTTTGGTAACGATTGAGAAAAGGGTTACCATGTGAAAATAAGTGTGCAAATGCAAATCTTGGCAAAAAAAGAGCAAAAAAACCGCAACCAAACAAACCCAAACCAGAACCCCATGTTCATAATCTTTATCCTGAATGAAGCTCGTGATGGTACATGGCTGGCTACTGTGGTTTAGTGTCTTCAACTGGACTTGACTTCTTGTCATACCTTTGGACACTCTACAGTACCACTGGGAAGGGAGCCTGTTATTTGACTGGGTTCCCTCTAGTGGGCTGAGAAGCAATTTGTTGTGGGGTACTTTGGCTTGAGTGGGTGGAAGAGCACTGAACTGGGGCAGTGGGGATGGAGGGTGAGATTACAGGAGCATACAACTACACACTGAAGTCTAAGTCATGGTTTTGTGAGCAGAAGTGATCAAGGTACACAGACGTGATGGGAGGGACATCCCCCCATTTTAATTGCCTGTACTCTAAAGCTGGCAGCCAGGGTAATAAACAAGAGAAGCTGAAATTTCTCATTTACAATTATAAATTTCATCTACTTCGTATTACTTGAAATCTAGTGGGAAGGTTTACAGGATTGGAATGTTAAAATAAATGGTTATAACCTATGTAGAGAGAATTGAATGGGTAGAAGGGGAGGGAAAGTGGTACTCTATATCAAGAGCGATATTATGTGTTTCTGAATCACTGAATACTCAAAAGCAAATGATATTAAATATTTCTGAGTTACTGTCGTGGCAGAGAAGGCAGGAGATGAGGGTACCAGCTAGTACTTGCTAGATACTGCTGAAATAAAGTAGAAGCAGGATGACCAGTCCTTTGAGATGTTACTTACAGTGATGAGAGTGGGGGGAGCAGGGACTGAACACCTTCGGCTGCTGGTATTGAAGCCCTTATGAATTTCTGTTAAAAACTCTGTGTGTGTAAATGCAGGTGACAATTTGTCTGTAAAAGCAGTATATCAGACACTGAGGAATTCAAAGGCAGATGAAGAACTGGTCACAAAAGTACCATAGCTTGATTTAAATTACGTTGTATGCAGGAAAAGAATTGAGCTCAAATAAGCAACAACAGAAAATCCATCACTATCATATACATATGTGTCTGTTACTTTCAGAGGGATAGCAACACAAAGATGGGAACGGTCATAAGCTAAATCAGTTGGTAGGATTTTTTTTTTCTGTAGATGATGCTTGGAAATGGCTTAAAGGTGTGTGTTGGTTTTCTTTCTTTTTTTTTTTTTTTTTTTGAACTAGATGAATAATTGAGGAAGAATTTAATTCTCTCCTGCTGTTTCTGTCTCCAGCATCTGTCAGAACTTAGAACGAGAAACTTGACTTCTTGAAGCTATTTCTTGTTTTGTTTAATTTGAATGTTTTGAATGTGAATCAAGTTTTTTTTTTTAAAGTGGTTTCTTTAGCTAATGAAGACCCATTTTAAAAGGAGTCAAATTCCTTCAACTATAAATGAGCACTAATTGTGAATTGAAAAAATGATCTGGTAAGAATAAAATGTTCTGTTTACCATTTCTCCAATGTAATAAGCATGTTAAATTTCAGAACTGAATAAATACTTGTTTAAGTACATAATTGCTTAAATAAGTGTGTGTGGACATTTAAGTAGGTTTTTTTGGTTAGCAAAAAGACTTGCCAAGTGTAGTGCGAAAACTAGAGCTAATAATAAGGCAGAACAAAATAGTTACCAGTCAGTGAGACTAAACCTTTCTTAAAAATAATAATAAAAAAAAAAATTAATGCAACACAAGATTAAAATATATTATTCATACTAGATTTTCATGCTTGCCAATTTAAGTGAAGATAAGACCACACTAATGTACAATACTTTGAGTAAATCCACTGTGTTCTAGGAAATAAAATGCATGTCTTATTTACGGGATATTGCTTTCTTCTGGAAAAGCAGTGACAGAGAAAGCTTTGGAGGTCATGGTAGATAATCAGTTGAGTGCAAGTTGCTTGTGCAATCCTGCAGTTTAAAAGCTTTAATATGATATTTGGCTGAGTAAAAGAAAGTGATACTGGAAAACTGGATCTGGTTTTTGGTGCCTCAAAATGGCTAGTGGAGATAGAGCTCAGATAAAGAATTAGGATGGCTGCAGTGAACTGGAGTGGTTGTTTGTAAGAATTCCCACGAACAGAATAACCTTCTAGGTTAAAAGGATGTGATTTGGATGTCTTGGCCTGAATCTGTGTATAACTGAATATGTGGAACAGAAATTTTAAAGAAGAATTTTTCGGTCTAGTGTACAAATATATAGGTAGCATGGGCTGTACTTCCGCAGACAAAGAAAGCACATTGACGGAAGAATTGTGGCTATGTGCGGATGCCAAGTAAGGCTTGCTGTCTCCCTCAGACATGGCAGAATATCTTCAAACAATCAAAATAACCCCAAAAGATCTGAAAATTAGCTTGGTCTTTGAAGTATTGAGTGACATGAATGTGAAATCACTTTCCTTCTGGATTATTCCAGAGTATTTGCTTTTATTTGTTGAGTGAATCTCATGTTCCAACAATGCGGTCAGTTTGTCAAACCTGTAGCACATTGTTATGCCTTTGGAAACCGGGAACTTTAATTACTAAAAATAACATAATGTGGTTCTTAATTTTGCAAAACAGAGTGGGTTTTGTGGGGATGGGTTCTGTATGCCTGAGACTGTTTGCCACCAGGTGAGCAATTTAAAATGCATGTAGAAGATATGAAAACACCTTTTGGAGATGGGAGGCATTCTTTCTTCTTCTAAAAAAAAAGGCACATGTAAACTGTAAGAGTTCAGAAGACACAGACATGCTATTTTGTCTCTTGCTTGGAATCACGAGCAGGACAATTACCTATGTCCTCCAGAAAAAACTGGCAGGCTGGTCTGTGGGCTGCCATGGTCTCCACTGCATGGGCAGGCATGGCTGCGGAAAGCACTAATCAACTGTAGCTTATAGGGAAGATGTCTGAACAGGAGACTTAGGGAATGGGGTATACATAAATTTTCCTCTTGAATTTGACTTGGTCCAGTTTTGTAAAGCCCGGGTAAACTCTAAAGCTCTTCTTTCTTTGAGCTGTTCTTTTTTGTTTCCCAAACGTGTCCCACTGTAGATCATTCGGCGTTTCTCAGAGGAAATAGGTCAGGTGTGGACTTGTAGGGTTTACTGCGTTTGTATGAGGGACTTTTGGAGATTTTTTTTTTTTTCATTTTGTAGTGGTTAGCCATTTGTCTTGATTCTCACTGCTTATTGTGAAATCAAAAACACACAAATAAAGAAAAGCTTACCTTACCAAATTTCCGTGTGAGAATGCATGCAAGTGTATGCATCCTAAGCACTCCTCTGTATCTGTTCTTCTCTGTCTTGGCGTGCTTTGGGATTAAGGGTTTTAATACTGTTTGATTAACAGTTTACTTTCCACAAGGAAGCAAGTTAAACAAATTCATAAAACTATACAGTAGATTAAACTGTCACTTAATCATATCAGTTTAGTCTGGCTCTATTAATAGCTAAAAAATGGCTTTATATTTTTTAATGCCTGGGAGCTATGTTACAATATACTCCAGTTATTTCAGATAATAACCTCTAGTTCTTCTAGACAAGGAGCAGACAGATATTACTAATTTTTATATAAAATAGAAATCTTCACTTTAGACCTTTTTGGGGTATTTTTGAGAATAAATTAAACTTAATTCACAATTTATTACAATTTTATATGTAAGTTTTGCTTTAAATAGTTCAGTTTTCTTTCAAATTTCTGTAAGCCTAATAAAAATGTGACTGTAGTTATATATTTATGATAATTTCAGTTGTGTGAGCTTTCAGTAATGCATGTCTGCTACATACTAATGAGCAAACGAGATAACACGTTAGAGTTGGAATATAGAAAGAATCCTGATAATTAGGGTGCTTGGGTACAAATTTTGACTCTGCTGCTGAACTGTTATGCTAATTTATTATAAAATGCATGATACTTGCAAATAAATGATAAAATACCTACCTGGTGCTGCATATTAGTAGCGTTTTATCCAAATAATGTTTGTTGAGCGGAAATGGAGTTCTTGCAAAATACGTAAGTGAAATCCAAGTTTTAAATGTGCTGGAGTTCTAGCATGCTTTGAACAAATGTGCTTTTACACATCAGGTGGAAACACTTGTGCTGTAAATGCGGCAATTAATTGCTTTTATCTTGGCACTTGGACACTCTCCCTCCCCTCCCACTTAATAAAGTCTGGTCTTGAAGTCTTTGCTTTTCAACATCAGGTCAAAATGTGCCTTGTTGCCATCATGAGAAACTGCCCTGCACAAGGGTTCTAGATTCATTTTCATAGTCGTGGGGGTTTGATGTACTTAATGTGAATTTATCCTTAAGATGGTAGCATCACAGGAGAAGGTCTTGAGATGAGCAGAGAAAGCATTTAAAAAATGAGGATGAGAAGGGGGAGCAGAAACCAACAGATATGCACAGTGGACAATATGGCCAATGCAGAGAGTCAAGTAGGTATCTGCAGAAGTGTAGGACAGTGGGCTAACAAACTGGTGTGACTGCACTAGAGAGGAACGTTGCAGTGACTATGACATGAACTGAAAGGGCCATTGTTGGGATACATAGCTGTGCAGGCAGGCATAATTGTTAATTTTGGGTGCTGTTGCTCTGGATGAAGCATCAAGGCTTTGCAGTAATTAACGTCAGGATTATTGAGGTGAGAGTGCTCGGTGGTGTGTGTGGGCGCAGTTAGTTCTACGTTTTCTTTCACAGTTTACTGACATAGTATGTTACTGTAGCCGTGGAAAATCAGTCTGCTGGAGTGGGCATGTGTATGTGTGTAGCTTGTTGGAATAGTATATGTAAAAGCAGTTGTAGAAGTTTTGTTTAGTTTAGCGGGCAAATTATTTTTCCTTGAGAACACAGCAACTTAAGCATAAAATTTATAGTGGCTTTCCTTCAGCTGTCAGTGATAGGTTGTCATTTAGTCACCTTTTAGAATGGGTGCCAATCCTGAAGAGATGACCAGCAGAAAAACATCTTCGCCTATTGTATAGATGAGGAGAATGGGGAAAGATGTGTGTGGGCATCCCCTTCCACCAGCCATACTGGTAGGTAGTAGATAATTCACCATGTATTTCTGTGCTTTCTCTTCATCTTGTCCTAATTTTGTTAAATTTTGTCTTTGACATAATATATACACACCCATATATATATGTGTGTATATATATATACACACCCACACCTGTGCATAGATACATTATATATATGCATACATATATATGGTGGTATATCTATTTCCAGATCCAGAAACATCCTGACAGCATGGTTTCCTGAGCAGTGGTAGGGCACCACTCTTAGTAACGGCACTGTTCTTGGCTCTGTCAGCTGTAGTGATGCTTTAGATGTGGGATTTGCTATGACAATTAAATACTGACCATGTATAGCTCACAAATCCATCTCTGCCATGACCCCAGATATTGATTTATTTGATTGGACAGTTGGAAAACTATGCAGCATTTTGAAACCAGTCTTTATTAATATTAAAATGATTTTTTGCATCTTATAATCAAAATAATTTGGAGTTTGAGGGTGTATGTGATGTTACATAAACACTCTAGGTATGATGGCTGTTTGAACAAATTTTATGCAGTCTGTTTATTCACTTAAAATTTTCAAAACAAGTATTCAAAAGCTGTTTCGTTTGAAAAGACAAGAGTTTTCTCAGCTTAGCGGGTTGCACATTTAATACCAATGAACTTCAAAGCTTCAGCCAGGACAAGTGCATGTATCTTTGTGTTGCTCCACAATTTGGTGGTTTAGCTTAGAAATAAATTGTAAATGTCAGATCTGAAGAAGAGCTTGTGTGACTGTAAATTTGTGTGTGTGTGGTGGTGTGTTTTTTTTTCTCCCCAGCTATGTTGGTTAGCCTCCTAAGACATTCTCTCCCCCTACACACACTTTGCTTTATTTATTCCATGTGTGCTGTTATTTGTTTATTTATGTATTTATTTTTAAGTATCGTTTGCATTCCGGTCTAAATGTGCTTGAAAATTACCATCTGCTCTCCTGCTATTTAGATAGGGCATGCTACAACTGAGGTGAAGAGCTGTCACATCAAATATTTTCATTCTAGCTTTCGCACCTTTGATATCGAGTTACATAATTGCAGCGCAGGACCATTTCCAGGGATTCCTTATTTGCTTTTTAACCCTCCCATGCCTCCCCCAAGTCTTTACTGGATTTTGCTGCCTTTTGAGAGTGTTCCCAGTGCAGATGGAAGTTTGTGGGTGCTAGGAGGTGAGGGTTCAGCCCGTCAAGAAGGGCCTTTCCTTTTGGTGAAATGCTAAAATGTAGTAGAATAAGCAGGAATAGAAAAACAGTGTGTGCCTATTTATGGTGTAAAATGTTTTTAGACAGATAAAACACTGTAGGGGGGGTGGTGGATTTGAGGTTGGTGTCTGTTTTGTTTTCCTTTGGTTATTTTTTTTTTTCCATTTTCCACAATTCTCTTTTCTCAAAGTGAAATCTAAATGTGTCAATGACATGTGCAGAATGTATTTTCTGTAAGGCTGAGATTTACTCTAGTAGTGTTTTGGTGGTGGTTTATTTGTTTATATTTTTTTTCCTTGGGTTTTTAGTCTTTTAAGTTCAAGGACTAGGGGAGGTAGAAACTACTCTCAAAATTAGAGGATTATAAAAATGAACAGATCATCTGTATTCGCATTGACAGTCACTTTGGGTTGAATGGGAATAAACTGACAGAAGATGGTGTTTGGAAATGAAACATGACAGGAAAGCAGTTAGCACAAACTGCCCAATAATTTCTCATAGTCAGGAAAAGAGTGCCATTAGAGAGCGGGGGTTGTGCCAATAAAATAGCTGTAAGATAAATTAATGGTCTTGCAGTACCAGGCAGTAAATCGGGTGCATGTCATCTGCCCCCTCCCCGCTGGTTAATTCTGTAATGAGAAATGGGATGCGTGCTGGCACAGGCACCAAATTCCAAGTGTTTGTATCTCCTGTGAGGTAGAGTTTGTTATCTACCTTGTTTTGACCCTCTGGGGCTCTGGTGGGACAGACCTCTGTTGACTGCCCTCTGGGTGAGACCCCATGTCCTCTCTGTGGGGTAGCAGGTGGTTCCTCGATGTGCCTCCCAAGCCATCTTCTCATTCACTTCTTTAGACAGTGACGGTGGTCTTCTGCATGATGTGGGGATTTTTATTTCTGCTGCTGAAGTAGTGGATGCAATAAATGTAATTAGTTTTGTATGGTGGTTTGTGCATTTTTGTGGCTTACATTGGGGGGATATTTGCTTTCATTGATGACTAAGTGCATTTTCTCTAGTGCTGCTGGACACCACAGAGGCTTTAGTGGCAGGTTGCTGTTACCAAAGCCTCTTGTGCTTATGTGATGCAGGTGTCCCTCTGCTCCATCCATCAGTTCCTTCCTTCACTTGCCGGAGCTTGGGGAGTGGGATTGAGGAGCCAGGCAATGGGACAGAGCTGAGGTCACGAAGCTCAACCAAACCATATGGTGGGGATAAAATGTTTTGCTCCAGCTATAACACCCTTTTTCTTCCCCATTTAAACTTCTGGAAAAACCATGCACCAGAGATGTTTCAACTGAAGTTGCACTCTGTTAGTCGTAACTGTAATGTGTTGTATGAAACCATGGTGGTAGCTATGACCTTAGGTCTGGAAAGGGTGCACGTGTCTCCATGTTATCCCTCATATGTGCCCATGCTTGTGTGTACTGTGTGCATGCTTTTTTCCACAGCAGTCTGACAATTACCTGCCTGTAAAAGCTGCTTCATGGCTCCAAAGTGCTGGACCATGGGTATGGTTGTTAACTTGGAGGGAAGAAATGTGGGTTTGTCCTGGTTTGGTCGTATATTTTGAGCTACACCAGGAAGTTTTTTTCCTGCTGACAGGTGTGTTACTTCATTACTTGAGCTTGAGTTTTATTTTCTTCTGTTGGTCAGCTGAAGGATTTTGGGGTATAGTGGGAGCCCAGTAACACCCTTTTGCTCTGAGGTTGCTGTTTCAGTATATGGTTGTGTCGAATGCATTGCTAAAATCCATTCCAAAGCTAGTTATGTATTTGCAGTATCACCTTGAGACTGTTCTTTCACAGGAAACCAAGAAATTGTTCAGCACCTTTCAGTCGGTAATTCCCTTTTTCTGCAAGAGGAATAGAGCATGGGAAAAGTACATTCCCAGCCACTACAAGCTGGGGACTGCGCAGCAGAGCTAGGTTTATGTTTTCTTAAAACCAATCCACTTCCTCTTAGCAAGGACTCATGTACTTGTGGTAATTGAATGAGCTGCAGGGTACATCGGGAATTGTAGTTTTGCAGTGTTTTGTGCTCTGAAGATTAATAATCTTACAACCCTCTGAGGGAGATAAAGAGAAGATGTTCTCTGACAAATTGTTATCTTGTATTTCAGAAATGTGCTTTGAGCACTGAGCATACCTTCAATTCATCCCTTCAGTTTTTACCTTGATATCCTTAGTAATGGCAATATTTTAAACATCTAAGCTTGTCTTTCTCCTTCATCCCTCCTTGTTTTCTGCAACTGTTTTGGGTTGTTTTGGAGATGTTTCACTTACAAGACAGTTGTGTCTTTCAGAAGACTGTCCCTGAAATACAAACCAGGAAAAAGCATTAAAACCCTTATCGTTTGGTTTTATAACCATCTAGAGCAGGGCTCAAATTGAACAAATGTCTGCCTTTTATATCTGAAGAGTGCTGGCAATATCCTAATAACCAGGTTTTAAAGAATAATTTATATAGTCTCTAACTTTCATGTAATTTGTGTCATTTCTCTGCCAGTGGTTTCAGCAAGTTTTTGTTATAATTTTGCTGAGATTGTTAAACAGTGGGTTTGGTTTAGCCACTGAAGTAAGTTGTTATTGAAGAGCTTAAATAGGCTGAACACCCGGATCCAGTTAGTAGAAAGAAGGTGACCGTCTTTCTTCCTCATCCTTTACCCTCTGCATGTACACCAGGGAGCTGCAGAGGTTTTCACAGCTTACAGAAAAACTACAAATTCTTTATTGTTTCTGTGCTTTTAACACATACTTAAAAGCCTGTACGTACAAGTACTTAGAAAAATGTAACTTTAGACTGGTTGGCTGAACCAAAAACTCTTGCTGCCTTATTTATTTTTCCTAACACCTTTCACATCCCTCAAGGCACGTTATGACTTTGAAAACTGGATTATATATGTGCATTGACTACCCAAGTGCTTAAAAAACTACAGTGTGCTAGACACGTTACAATGTATTTGGAAGAAAGGAAATGAGAAAAATACTCAGCAAACTAATCGGTAGGAGAAGATAAACAGGCAAAACGTAATTCTGTAGAGGGAGAGTTCGTTCCAAAGTGATGAGAGTAAGTGGTGGGCTTCATAGCTCTATCATAGATTTGAAATGAAGATTTAATATGCTGTCTCTGCTGAGGTGATAATATCTGTCAGCTTCACCAATATATTTTATATATTGTTATGAATTGCTTATTGTTTTCAGATGAACAACTAATTACTAACAAAATTCAGTGAGGATGTCTGTGTTAAGTATAGATGCATATGTATGTATTTAATGTCTTTTGAATGCCAGAGTGATTTTTTTATGCTTCTGAGATTTTCTTATGCTCTTTATTCTTTGTGTGATGCAAAATACAGCGTTCATCAATCGCATCGTTGTTAAGTGATATTTTGCTGGTGTTACAAATCTGAATCAGAATAAGGGAGATAGGGGAAACGTTTTCCTTAATTTTGGACAGTTTTCTGTTACTCTTGGCACGCCCATCCAGTTTGGGTCTCCTGCTTTCCCTGTTGGTCAGTACAGTGCCTTGCTGATTTTAGTGAAGCTTAGCAGAGTTTCACTGAATGAGCAGGAGATTTTCCTTTTTGTTTTTTGTAGGAGGAGGTTTAAACTAGGAGGCTTAATTTCCTGGTTTAATGCACTGAAATGGCCCAGGTCAGGGCCAGGCTGGTGCCGGGACTGTGCAAAAAAAGTAGGGAGTGTGTGCTGGGAGGATGGAGAGGAGGGCGAATCTCTGGCACTTGGCAGTTGGATTGACTTCCTTTGCTGCATTGCCACAGTCAGGATAATTTGAAAATAAGCAGTAATTTGCTAATTAAGGCTCATGTCCTTGAACAAGGCATCTTGGTGGTTCTAGATGGGTCTGCCAAAGCTTTGTGGCGATGACTGGTGCTCCTCTGTCCAGCAGTTCCGTCCCGGACTTAATAAATCTCTAAAAGAAATTGGTAAGTTTCCATTATCCTGGTTAAGAACAGCATTTTGTCAAGATGCTTTGTCTGACTTCTCAAACCAGATGTATTAGGATGACGACTGACTGGTAACTATTATAAAATACTTTAGCATTGGATTTTTCTTTGACAGTCCCATTTGTGAGAAGTAATGAGGTCACTGCACAAGAAGTTTTGGATTTAATTTGGCATGTTTTGGCAGCTTGTTAGAAAAGCATTGTTTGGGTAGGCGCTAATAGAGACACTAATAAATCTTTTCTCTTTTGTAAAGAGAATGTGTTGTCAGCGCACTCTTACCACCTTATGAACTTGGTCTCTCTGCAGGAGATCCACTCACCAAAATGCTGTCTGCTCCATCCTGCTCTTTGAAATGTTGGGGGTTTTATTTCTCCTTAGTTTTGGTAGAGAGAAGAATGTGTGTAACACTGATCACAAAGGTAAATAACAAGAGTAAAAACCCTACCAGTTGGCCCTACTGCTGCTGTCTTTGTAGACATCGCTTTTGTACATGGAAAAAAAAATTATGGAAGTCACTCTTAATGACACAGATTTGCTACCAGCATGTGATTGCTCCTCTGTGCATGACAGCAATAGGTAAACACAGAGTTGTTTCATTAAATTAATGTACCTATCAATTTGCTTATGTTACATGCACTAGAATCTAAGTTCCTTAAGACTGTTTGGAAAGCTTAATTATTTTTTCTTCGCATCTCCTAAATAAGCCTTGACAATCTAAACATCAGGCAGACTGTTATTCGACATGAATTTGTTGTCATATTCCAGATCTGCCTTGGATTGTGGCAGAATTTATTTCATAAAATCTTTTCCTACTTCTTATTTCTCTTTCCTTGTAAATGGCATCACATCAAAATCTGTCCAAAATCTGACTCACTGATGAATTAAGTCTTCAAAAAAGACAGATGGAGAAAGCAAATGTTGTTAAAATTTTGTCTCAAGTATTATAGCTGTGCTAATAGTAACTTTTTGATCATGATTGCTGTACAAGGTTTGATCGGTTTTAAATTCCTTTCTTTTGTTCTTCACTGTTTCTTAGAGGAGAGGTAGCATATAGTTAGTTATACAATACTGTTGTTTTGGCTGTGTTATAACCAATACATTCTCATTGAGTTTCTCAGTTAAGCAGTATAAAATGAAAAATTCCGTCTTGCAGGAGAATAGATGAAATAAGAATTTGAGATTCTCTACTAGAATTTTCACTTTTTTCTTTTTTAAATTGCAAGCCTATATAATTGTTTACTGAAATTTGTGGGTGTGTTTAAACAGTTATAAAACTTCTTAACTAAATCGCCTCATAGATGTGCACAGTGTGGTTTCTATTAAATTCACAATTCTGTGGGGAAAAACATGATTGAGATTTAAAGTGTGTGTGTGGGAAGCTGGTACGACTTTTGTTCTTGTTGCAATTTGTTTATTAGTTTTTCCAAACTCTGCACATACCTATCTTATTCTATTGATTTTTAAAGAAAAGGCAGTAAGATTTTTCTCTTATCCATCGAGATAGTGTTTTCAATCAGGAATATTTCTCAACTGTGATGTCCTTTTCAATTATAAAATAGTATTCGCCTTTTATAGCTGAGTATTAAATAAATTTTAAAATAGGATCAGCCTGACTGAAATAAGATCTTTTTGTCAAGATTTATGTGTGTGCATACAGAAATACTGCATTTCTGAGTATGGCAAATAATACATCAAATCTGAGCTACGAAATAGAAATGTAGATGGATCCTTGCAGTGCATGTATTTTATTGTTACTTTACCAGTGATTTTTCTTTCATGTAGATTGACAAAAAGACAAATATGTACTTTCCTTTAGATATTAAACCCACTATCTCACCTGTGAGGGATTGTAAAATTATATCCCTTTAAAGGAGAATACATCAATCTACAAAAAAATTGCATCTTCAAGACAAGGTCTTTCTTATTTCTTTATTGCTAAATGTATTCAGAAACAAAGAGAAAGCTACAGGATTTAAGCCAGTTTGAAGCTTGCATCAAATATGGGGATTACTCTAATTTTGCTATAAAGTTATGTAGCATAATGACATTTTTTCACACTCTCCTGTTGGGATGCAGCAAACATGCAGTTGTTTTGTTAATATCTGTTCAACAAGTTTTTTTAAAGGGCCTACATCAAAGGATCTTACAGCAAATTTAAAAGGATGTAGAGGTTTCTATGGTACCATAAACAGTACAACAAATAATTTGTTGTAGCTTCTAAAATTGGGTCTTTGGGGTGGGGAGAAGTGTTTAATCTGCGGATATAGCTGGTACTTCTTAATGGTAATTAGTAGCTGTTGAAGAGTTTAGGTAGAACATTAATTAAAATAATCATATCCAAGCCTTGCAATAATAGGCACTGACTGCCATCTATCCATGTGGGGTTTTTTTTTTAATCAGGTCTATCAAACTATCATTAACTTTCTGCCTAGCCTGTACTTTCAGTGCAGTTTTACATCCTAATACTTGAAACCTTCCTCCTTCTGGGTGAATGCCTAAGACTAAATTTATCTTCCTACAGGACTTTGCTGTTTGTCTTTTTGGCTCTGAAAGCAGAAATACAGAGCATTTTTCCAAGTATACCCTTAATCTAGAAACAGCTTTATAATGGAATACTGAAGTTTATGATAAACGAACAAAATATTTTTGAAGTGTAGGCATCATTGCCTTGTTAATGTGCTTTCCCCTCTGGCCACCCCTTCTCCAGTCGTTCTCTTTCTGTCACATCATTAAATACTGCTCAGTCATCAGTTGAAAAAGCACTGAAGGTGAAGTGAATGCAATCCTGACTTTGTTGTCTTTGTTCAGCTAGATGAGCGATGGGGACAACTCTTCATTTCTACAGCTGGTCACAACGGTAGAGCTCTTACCATTTCCCTTCATTACACTAATTGGGTCAGGGAGTAGAAGGGGGATGTGAGTGATCAGATACTGTCCTTAAAACTTGGAGAAGAAATTCTTCTGGATTTTAAGTGTGTGCTGATGAGTGTTAGATGAGCTGTATTTATTTATTGCAGGAGCTCATATGATATTCAGGCAGGGGCTTTGCTGCCCTGGGTGAGAGATGCAGTGTGTGAGGCTTCATTCCCCTTGGAACTCAGGGTTTGGTTGAAATCTCAATTTTGAGAAACCCTCAAGCTGTGCAGCCCAAACATTAAGCATCCAAGCTATGTTACTTTCTGACCTGAAAACATTTCCAGTGCTATTCAAGTCTTTGGTGCCTTTGTTTTCAGGGTAATTTTGGAAAGAGAGGATACCAGACAATTTAGTGAAATTATACCTCCATTTTCATTAACTTTTTGAGAATTATTTGTTCATTTTATTGATGTCAAGTTGCTTGTGTTCTAGAGAAACGGAGTTAGAAAAGGTCCGTCAATGTTTTGGAGCACTGTAGATGGGGAGAGTATTTTTCTATGTTAAAATTATCCTAATGTCCAAGAAAGTCCTGTTCCACTTGGACTCACTTTAGTGTGTATCTGCCTACAGATGCCTACAGATTTATGGACACTACATTAAACAAACTATAATAATATATATACATTTAAGTCAGTATACTTGTCTTCATGCTGCGTAAGTCTGTTGTAAGTCCATATTTATTTTGTTTTATTTATTAATGAGTGCTTATTACATTTGAGTGTACTTTTCCACACTTAACCAAAGTAGGACGGTACACTGCAGTGCGTTAGTTAGGATACTTGTAAGCTATTGGAATACGTGGTGAGAGTAGTTTTCTGTCAGGTCGTGAATTTCTGTCATAATATCTTTGAAAGAAAATTGATTTCAAAAGAAATATTGGGGTGGTGGGTGGGGGTGTTTGAGAAGTTCTGTGGGCTTGATGGTCTCCCCCCCGGAATGTTTTTATTTTCGGTGGTTTTTTGGGTTGTGGGGTTTTTTTTCACAGTTGTAAGTTATAACTTGTCTGTTCTTGGCAGCTGTAGTCAAATCTAAATATTCAAATTTTGTAACTTTTTTAGTTTTCTGTTTTGACAGACTTTGATTTTTTTTTTCCCTCTTTTTCCTCCATGTATGTGTGAAAATTGTTTTTCATTATGAGTTTAAAACTTCCAGAAATACTCTTAATAATTTCTGCCATGCTTCGGTACTGCATGTTACTTAAAGACAAGACCCCAAACTAACCCTCAGGAGTTTTCACATCTCCCTGTCAAGCGTTGAAATCTGCATCCATATAATGAAAAAATTTGACTCCTAAGAAAGAAGTGTTATGCACGTATATTTTGATGTCATAGACATCAGTTCTCTCTTCCCCCCCCCAACAATGGGCTCTGAAGAGCCTATTAATCTTCAGCTTTACTCCTCTCATTTCCTAAGCTTTTTTGAAAGCTCCTGTGTTTTTGAATTGGGCATTCTGTCTCGGTTTGCCAACTCCCCTTAGCATGGTAGAATAGGGAGAGATAATGGCAAGGGTAGAGATGCTCTACCTACGGCTTGGAGGGTTTCTCTCCATTAGCTGTGCTGCCTTCTGAGGTAGAGCGGGCTTTGATGGATCTTTTAATATGAGTATCATCTTCCAACACAGAGCATGGGAATGGATTAGCCTAGAGGGTATGAGATATGTTCTCTAAAGACAGTATTTTAAGGAGGACATCACTGACAATTTGGCTTCATATCCACTTTTCTTGTGTTTTGCCAGCACTGCTCTCTGTGTGTATTGGTAGCTTTGAAATAATTTTCTATTGTTGGTTGTTAAAATAACTAAGGAATACATTTAATAGTCTTTGATCCATTCGTTCTTCATCTTATCCTTTCAGGTGGCATACTACTTACTTATATGAAGAACAATTAGGGAAATAATTAAATGGATTTTTTTCAGGGTTTTCCTGAGTCAGAGGGGCTTTATTTTGGTATTTTGGTGTACATAGTCCTGAAATAGATTCTTAGTAATTAACTACAAAATAGAAGGTGGGAGGGTAGTAGTTGCGTTGCATGTGTTCAGTTGAAAGCTCTGCTGCAATATGGTGTTCTCGGGCAAAACAAATTAAGAAATTAAAAGATACTGCTGGGATAAGCCTTGGAGCAAGCTTAATCTCTGATATAGTCTACTGGTATCTACCAGGTGACGTGTGTGAGATAGTGAAAAGAAATAAAAAGTGGAAGATTGTGGTGTCGTGCTGAAATTTTTAAGAATGGGTTTGTTGTTTTTCCTAACAGCTTTTCCTTGGCCTAAAAAGTGTTGTGTGTCCCCCCACCCTCCAAGAAGATACAAACCAACTTTTTGCCAGTAAAGTACAAATTCAGCTACTTGAAAAATACCTTGTGTGTGACTAAATAACTTTTAATAAGGATTATTGTGGATTGCTGCTCTTGTTGGGTAGTTATTTCTTGATCGGGAAGAGACTGTTGCTGACTTCTGAGTTGCAGTAAGTAATCAGGACCCTTGACCTAAACAGATACTTTGTATGGATGCCTAATGATAATCTTCCCTCCTGGTTGTTTCAGCTTATTGTTGGGGAATGTTGGAGATCCCAGTGAGGTCTCCCATGTCTTCTGCATAGACACAATGATAAGTGGTAGTACTGAAAGGATAAAACAAAGGAAAGGAGGAAAAATGCAGTACAAACAGGAAAGGATCCTGGTATTGTAAAATAAATCTGAAGAGACCATGTCTAGAGAGATATGCAGGATGAAAACAGAGCACAGAAAGACTGAGAAGAAAAATTCTCTTGCAGTCAGCAGAAGGCCCCATCTCTAGCACATCCCTGAGTTGATAGGAGCTGTGTGGAGGCTGCAGCTGCCTGGGTGCAGGGATGAGGATGCCCACTTCTCCTCACCTAAGAAGTTGCCTGTAAGCAGGCAGGGTCTGTTAGGCAGCCTCAGTAGGGCTCTTTCTTTGCTTTTGCAAACCATGCTTTGGAGGGGCAGTGTTCGTTATACGTGATGATGGTGAACTTCTTGACTTGTATTTATTGACCAAAGCATGAAAACTGCTAATGCAATTCCTCCAAATTCCAAACCTTTCCCGACGACAGGCGTCGTTGTGTGGCTTGTGCTGCTCCATTGCCTTGCACAGGGAGGGAACAGCTCATGTCTTTAGCAGCATTTGGTAATTTATGTGGCTTGGGCTTGGTTTGTTCACAAAAAGGGATTTCAAAAGATGGTGAATTGCCAGTTGAAATCAGCCCTTTGCCCTCTTGGTGTGTGCTCATCTGCAGTTCTTTGAAGGTTTTATTTGGTTTTGTTGTGTTGTTTAGGCCCAAGTTGTTCAATATAGTCTTTCTCCCTTAAGCCTGGCTGAACATACTTTTTTTGTTAATATCACTGAGGTGTTTTACTGCAGCAGCAGTGGTGATTACAAGACTACTACGTTTTGGCTAACAAATGCAATAAATGTGATGAAAATCCCCCTGTGTTTTACATTTCACTGCATAACATGTTTATATAACATGTTAAACACTTCTGTCTGAAGAGCAGCTTTCCACAAAGGTAAAATGTATTTTCCATGGCAGTTCTTAGAATTACTGTGGGAAAAGGTAATTCCTGCTCGCTTCTCTCCCCACATATCTAAGTCTACATTTCCTAGTGTGTTAAACCCACGCTTTTTCTTACTTTCCCACCACCCTTTGAAGTATAATTTTTGAGTGTGTCTTTCAGTTTTATGAGGTGAGAAGCTGTTATCCAGAGGACATGGTTTTCCTGATGCCGGGGACCTGGCAGAGGCGCTGGGTGGGAGCAGCCAGGTCCCTGCCAGAGCGTGCCATTGCGTGAGCGCTAATTCGGCTTTTTGTATTCTTGTCCTGTCTGTTTGTGGTATTTAATGTTCTAACATCTCTCTGGTTGGGTGAACCCATATGTCATTCAAATGGGAACCTGTGCCTTGCCATTGGCCTGACAGCCGCTCAGCCGTGGAACACAATGATAAAATTATGAAAACTGTGTCTCTGTTCATTGGACCAGTGGAATTTACAAGCATTTCTCCTCGATGTGCCTAAACACTATCTTGCCGTGCCTTGGCTCACACGGCAGATTTTTCTGGATTATAAGCCTTGTCAATAGTGTGAAAGCTCGCTTGTGTCTTTTTTTTCTTTCTGCTACCCTCTTTTTGTTCTCCCCCTTTATTTGTAGATGTGTACTCACAGCCAGATCACAAGTCAGCTGCCTGCTTTGGTGGTTGCAAAAATAAATATTTTGTTTATATATCTAAAAGCAGAGATATTTTTATAAAAAGCATCATTTTGCTGCTGTTTGGTTCTTTCAAGGTATTTAACGGTAAATATAAGGAACGTTATTTACATGCAGATTCTGTTTACTTCAGCATTATTTATAAAGCAATACTGTGTGATGGTAAAGCCATGTCTGTAAAGTCATGGTTTTGCTTCATTTCGCCCTTTTTGTGGTATGGTGCGCATTACAGATACATAATTCAAACATAAATGTTATTTGACATAAGGGAATAAAACTGTTTTCAGCTCATGAAAAAACCCTGTTACTGTAAACTTGAGAAGTTCTTTCAAAATCATGCTGTCAAACTGGTAGCATGTTTCTACTTTTTTGCCTGTGGTTGAAATGTCATGGTAATAATCAATTCATCTTATAAAACTTAGTGAAATACGCTTGCTAATGCTTGGAAGTGAAACCAAATCCTGCAATCCTGATGTATTAGTAAAGTATAATTTTGCTCAAATAGCCTTGGCTTCTGTTTCTGTATATCTTACTTGCTTTGTGTACCTTGTCATTGGTTGAATTTAGAAATCCAAGACAAGTTTCTCAGTAATTAAAATTATCTAGGTTCTCCTGCACCCTTATATTACCAGAAAAATTTGCTGCTCTTTCTGCGTACAAAGGATGAATTTACCGTTCGAGCCTAGAAATGGTGTTGAATGTCTATGGCTGTATGTGTACTGAAATATCAGAGAAAAATTCATTGCTGGGTTAATTACTGCTTGGTTCTCTGATAGGGAGTTTGATAGTGTCTCTGTATGTGTTATTTTTCCCCTTATTTATCAACTGAATAAACTTAATAATAGGAAAAATGGAAGGAATGGATGGTTTGTGTAGTTGAAACTGGTTCGGGTTCTTTTTTAGAAATAGTATAGTCTGTTCTTATTTTATTGGAGCTCCTTTACTTTTAACAACAGTAGAAAGACACCTGAGAATGGCCAGCAGGGAAAACTAGTTCCTGATTAGTCTTCCAGTTAATCACAAATTTCTTGGTTGTGTAGTACCTTTCCTGACTGTCATTATCAGACAAAAAGGTTGTGGAGATCCTTCTAATCTGACTCATTACAAAGCTTTTTCTGGGTTTTCCGCTGTCCTCTTTGGGCTTGCTGTAATAGTGTAACAGTGGGGTTCTGTTTTACATTCATGATACATGAAAATTTTAAACCAGAAATATTTATTTTCTGTTTGCAAAATTATCTGCTGCTTTGTGAGTCGTCGGCAGATCCGTATTCCTTGCCCCAAGGATATTGCAGGATAAATCCCTCAGCTCATACGTTCATGTATACGTTGCTGGTTACGCTGGTAGCGTTGGTCCTGTTAAGCTCAGTGGCACTATTCATATGATTAAAATTTAAAAATGCAGTTTGTGCAGTTGGAGTCTGAGTAACATGTAATGGAAATAAATAAGGGCGTGGGTGGGAAAGATGTATAGAAAAGGTTGAAGATTTTGCTGCGTTTGTAGGGCTTCTTTGGAAACGTGTGCGTTTCAACTGGGACCAACTTCATGGGTTTATTTGTAATACAAACTTTAATAAATTATAAGACCTATATAGCAAGTACTTTGAATTCATGTATTTCATGAATCCAGCTGTAATGTGCTTTGTAGGGCTCTGCAAAGCTCTGCACTGCATTATGTGTCTGCCCTGTTCATGTGCTGAATTTCTTTCCTACTCCTTTTATATTACTGCACTTGAGAGAGTTTCCACTTGCTAGTTGGAACAGAAGCTGAAGGGGATCTTTAGGAAAGCACAGTCAAGCAGACATAATAAATTTTGAAAGGCATAAAACCCTGCCTCCCAATTGAGGCAGGTAAAGATTTACAATACATCATAGAAATACTATTTTTATTTTTTTTTTTTTTTAACTTGGTAGAGCAGAAATCTTCTGACTTTGCAAAGCTTTTCTTACTGCAAGGCAGTGGAAGAGCAACTTGCGATGTAACAAGTTGTTTTCTTTTTGACTTGAAGATTGTTTGCAGATCAGTTACAGGCAACAAAGTAGAAGAGGCAATGCTTTTAAGCAGGTGCTTGTCTAGGATTTTCTCTGATGCACACAACAGTTACATTGGATGCTAATTATATGATTAGGTGCCTTCTGGAGAGACACAGAGATACACTGCAGTGTATCAGCTTGTCTTTCTTCAAGGGAGGAGGTCCTCAATAAAGTGTGTCCCAGAAAGAACAAACAATGGCGAAACAAACTACCATATAGTTTAAGATAGCACCTAGCAGTGTATGCCTTGTATAACTTATGGTGTGAGGTTATAAAATTTGCTAGTTTTTAAGGGTCCTCAGTTCACTGCTGCCTTCTAAAAAATCCAAACCCCAAACCTGCCAAAAAACCATCACTAACTGAAAATGTTAAAACCCATGTTTTCTTTAAACACTCACAAATTTCCAGGCTAAACAGAACATACATCTTTAAGTTTGAAGGCAGGTTCTTCCCTTAGATTGATAATTTAATGACACTCACCACATATTGGAGCTGTTGAAAGAATTGAATTATAAAGATTTGTAGATTGCTTTTAACAACATAGACTATTAATTTATTTTACCTTTCTAACATTCCTGTTACTTTGAAATGTTTCTTTTTAAAGAGCTGTTATATTTTATCATAAAGCATTCCTGCTTTCACTGCAAAAGGGTATTTATTACTGCCTCTCTTCTAGGTGAAATGTGATGACATAGTCTTTTCCTATCTATTTTAAATGTAGTAAAAGGAATAGGTCTTGCAAGCGTGATACTGTATGTGAGGAGAGGAAGAAAACAGGTGGGTGTTGGAAGTGTTTTGTAATGGGGTCTTACCCAAAAGGGACTTCCCTTATTGTAATACAGTATAGAAATTTATTTGTCTAAGTGAAAATCACTAATTTCACCTTTTTAATCCCCGAGTTGAATACTTTTCCTTAGTGTTACATTTTTATAGACTTTTGAAGGTATTTGTGGCTACTGTGTTTGTGTGGGTTGTTTGGCTATCATTGCTGTTTTGAATGTTGATCTTAGTTTTGAATGACAAATGTTTTGCAGCTTTCTTTAGCTTACTGGATTTCTTCAAACACTGTGATCTTGGTGAGTAAATAGTAACACATGCTGTAGTTCGTTCTTTGAATTTTACAAAAAATAGATAAAATAGTCTTGATAATTTTAAAATGAGGGGATTTAGTTTATTTTTACCTCTAGATGTGAAATAAAAGCAGAGTAGAAGCTGAAGGAAGGACTAGACCGAAAAAGCACAGATTATTTACTGGGGGTTTTAATTGTTGGTTGCTTTTAATTGGCAGTGCTTCTGTTCCTCTTCCCTGCTCAACCCCCATTCCCCAGTTTCTGTGCTGAACATTTAAACCAGAGGTCAGTTTGGCTCTGTGTGTTGTTTTAAAATATGCTGCAACTGGACTGCTGAATGGAACAACAGCATCAGCATAAAATGCAGAGACCGTATTAGGTCTGAGAGGGTAGAAGCGAACATAGGTTATCAAGAAATACCCAAATCAAAGTGAGTTTACTCTATAGATGTATTTTTTCATAGTGAACTAACAATGTTTCAAGCTGCAGTCCCCTTCACATCACAGAGTAATAATCCCAGATCGTGCTGTTCGTGTTTTCTCCTTTTTCTTTCTTCTAACTCCCATAGCACAGCTTTTTCAATCCAGCATTCACTGCACATGTTCCAGTCATGAGGTTACAAAGCTGACATTGCAGTCTCAGCAGAGGTTATCTCTTTAAAATTCCCTAAAATTCCCCTTTGGCACATCCAGTTTGGCAGCTGGGTTTCTGTAGGAAACTGATGGAGCCATCCCCTCCCCTTATGTCCTTTATAAAAATAGAAATCTATTAAACCTCTGGCCAGAAGGGCAGATGGGTAAATACTCCCTCCAAAGCAGACAGTGCTGCTTCCTAAGCTTTTCTCCCTAGTTTTATACTCTCAAAAAAATCAGATTTATATACTTAAAAGACAAGTAAATAGTGACAATACCTGCTTTTAAAATTAAAATGCAACTTGCCTGTTGTTCTTCAGGACACGTGAACTCTGTGCTCTGGAGGACATGTACAGGTGCTGAGAAATGTTGACCTGTTGTTTGAAATATTTTAAACAGTTACGCAACTGCAAAATCAGAAGCTTAGTTTAATCTTAGAAACGCATGTCTCAACAATGCTGTAGCTTGTAAAGTACAACTGGTACTTGGATGATCTGCCAACCAAATGGGAGGCTTAAATATCTAACTATCAGCATAGAAAAGTGATAACTGACCTAATAATATTAAAAAAACTAAATGGGCATTGCCTGTTCACAAAGAGGCTTTACTTTCATGGAAATATATCCCTGAAATGCATTAATAATTTGTTTCTGCTTCTTGCGAGGAAGAAAGGGAGAGAGAGTTGTGTGTGCATCCCCCTCCCCACATCACTGCTTTTCTGTTGGGTGATGTTTTGGGTGAGAGCTGCAGTGACTGCTTTCCTCCTTAAAGTGGGCTAAATTTTATGGCAGAATTTAAGTGTCTGAGTTTAAGATGACCCGAAAAGCCACTGTCCTCCCTGAAAGTCAAGGAGAGAGGCTCCTTTTGTAGCTTTGCTTTGTTGTGGAGCTTTCCTGTGATATCTGTTTCTGAGGGCTCTGCATGTACTCTCTTTTGGAGAGCTGGAAGCTACTTCATGTATGGAGTGCTTTTTTGGAAAGTGAGAATTGTGGATTTGGATTCACAGGGTGAGGAGAGCACAGGAAAACCAAAACCGAAGACTGCAGTTCAACAGCAGCCAAAGCCAACCCAACTGGTAGCTACAGTGCTGCTTCTCTTGCATCACCTCTGGGTTCATCTGACCGTGTTGAGCTGTTTCTTTGCGCTAAGCCAGTGGAAGGCTGTTGGTTAACTTTCTGCTATGTTAGTTTGGTGGAATGGCTTGGTAGAGGATCAAACCAGCTATGGGAGTGTCCTGGTTTTGAGTGGGGTAGAGTTAATGTGATATTTGGTAACCAGCTGGGTTTAAACCATGACAGGGGACTGGCGGGTTGGATAAAGAGAGAAGCCAGTGGGACTTCTGGAGCAACAGATTTGGAGCTGTACACTAGCTGTCTTAGTGATTTAGCTTCTGGAGCATCATACAAAAGGTGAACAGTCACCACTGGGTCCTGCTGTCTTTCCAGAAGAGGCAGTCTTATTTTTTGTGGTGCCTGCTGTCAGAAGACCCCTTCTTTCTCCAGCCTCCCTATGTGCAGAGGTGGGCACTAGGCAGTTGTGAGGCAGGAACCTGCTCAGTGGATTCGATGAGGAGCTGGGAAGCATTTCTGCATGGAGAGTTTCCTGTAGATCAGCTTTGAATAGCTCCCTCCTGAGAACGTGTGCTTTTTCCATCACCTTTGGAAGAGCTTAGCACTCTGTTGGCTCCTCTGGAGAACTGCAACAGCAGCTGCTATTTCGACTCGCTCTGCCTAGTGCTTGTGATCTCTCTTTGAGGACTGTGACCCCTGAATAGACTCTTCTCATGTCTTTGTTGATGGTCAACAAACCTGCGTGGATATTTATGACTACATTCACCTATCACCTCATGCTAAATCCTGTATGAGTTGCACAGAGCATTGTATTTTCTCACTGTAAGTTAACCATGTCTTATTTTCTTGGGTTTATTGAGGAAAATCTTTGCTAACATGCATCACTATTTAACCATCTTCAAGTCAGCCTGAAGCCCTTTTCTTCGTATGTTGTTTTAATGCAATGAAGCCTCTGCCTTCTTGTTATGCTTTCTATTTTTACCATTCCTGATTTCCCCACCTCTTATTTACTGATAACTCGGTATGTGTTTGACATAGGAAACAACAAAAAAAGTTTTGCTCTTATTCTCCTCTATGTCCGCTAGAGTTTTTTGGGGGGACACGACACACCACACACAAAACCCCACCACTCTGAATCGTTCTAATAAACTAAACAATGCAAGAATCTGTAAGTTTATCACACATCCAGGTGAAAAAGCATAATGAATTGTATGAGCACTTGCAATCCATTTCAGTGCAAAGTCAGATGGATTAAGATGGATTTCCCTTCATTGCACGTGCAGAGAAATTTATTTATGTAACAAAAAAGTGTTGACAGTCACCTCCTGCAGTCCTTTTTGGAAAAGGCTGCTTCTTAACAGTGTTTTGTAAAGGAGAAGTGAGAACACAGAGAATAACGTTCAGAAAGCATGTGTGGGGAGCTGCAGTTACCTTGGGAGTGAAGTAAGGAAGGTGTAGGGTCCTTACTTGTGTGGTGCAGACATCCTTAATCACCTTTCTGAACAAGCTGAAGTATGGGCCCTTTCTGTGCTTAGCACTGTAAGACAAAGGCTATGTGGGACACCTTTACTACAGAAAAGCAGAATGAACTGTTCAGTTTCCTGCTTGTCTGTTACTGCTGGCAAAGTGCGCTGCAGCAGACGGATCCCACCATTCTTTACAGTCTTGGTGTCTTGGAGTAAAAAAAAAATTGAAGTTGACTGGTTTCTTTGTTTTTAACTGAAAGATTTCCCTGTAATGCAGCTGCTTTGTCAAAAGACACTCCTCTAGACTTCACAGTTTGGAGGTATTGAATGTTCCTGATAGATCCTTTAAAGTGTTTTAAAGTGCGTAATTGGGGCACTTGAGCATAAAACTACAATTATACACTTGTGTGTTAATTTTGTGTACAGATAGATATTACTTCAGTCTGGCCATAAATGAGAAGGAAGCATTTTATTGTGAGTGTAAGAATTTGTTTTGTGAATGCTTTAACAAAATAGGTGTTCAGATAATAACCCCAGACAATCAGACTTGGGGGGAAGGAATGGTTTAAGCTTTCAAGAAAGGGAAGGAACATGTATGGGTGTATTAGAGATGCTTGGGTGCTTTGAAAGAATAGTAGGTATTATAAAGATTAACTGATGGCACACAGTATTTGAGTTAAGATTAATTGCAATATTGATGAAAATTCTAGTAGGTTGGTGGAATGAATGAATGAGCGTGATGGTTGATTCTTTGTAAGATTTTAAGGGGGCTATTTTAAATTAATCAAAACAGGCCATTTTTGATAAATGATGTTATTACTATAAAGGTTCTTGTTTCATTTTCTGTTCCATTTTGAGGATAATGTTACATGAATTAGATTATGTTATTTACTTACTTACATTGAGCAGATGTTTCTAAGACTTATTTGTGATAACTGATTGGAAGAATAATTTACAATAATGATCTTATTTTGAGTATAATAAAACTGTAATTCTTTAAGAAATTACAATGTACTATATGGTTTCATCCATGAATATATAAGATTGATGTCTTTGATGTTCCTGACAGGGTTCTTTTGATGTCTTTCAGTGCTAAGTGGTCGGTCAAATTAAATAATAGAATTGGAGTAAATCAAATATATAAACTCTGTGACTACAGGAAGAGGGCTTGAAAGTTTTCTTCTAGAAATACTTGCAGCAATATTTGAAATCATAGCTGTGTTACGGTTGTAAGATGCAACGTTCAGGCTGTTATGTAAGTACTCTTATTTAAGAGCTTGACTTGTTTTTTATCTGTTCCAAATAGGGAAAAAGAAGCCAGCACAGAAAAGATTTACATCTTCCTCTTTTTTAATTTCTGATTCTGCTTGGTCAAACTCATCTACAGCAGAGGTTTGGATAGGGGTTGCTTTATATTTCTTATTCTTCTAAGCAAGCGTAAGTACTGCAGAGTGTCTGCCTCTGTTGGCTGGAATGTTGGTGTTGAGGGGCTGTACCACAGAATGGGGTCCTGATCTTGAGCAGTTAATGCTATGCATCAAGGTAATAAATTGTGCTGGGCTGGTAGACATGTAATCAAATTTTCTTATCCAGTTGGTTCAACCAGTCATTCTGTTTGCCTCAGGATGCCTTGCTTTGGGGAATTTTTAGTGTCCAGATTAAAAGTATGATTTTGAGTCTGCTATAGTAGAAGCAGCTAGCAGAATTTGGACTGTACAAATGACTGCATTTGTCACAGAAATTGCTGAACCTTAAATGATAGCTGTGGGAGGTCATGTCTTTTTCTTTTGTGTGTTGACCTCCTATGCTGTGGACATTATTTGGGGATTGAAATCCATAATGAGAACAGAAGGAGCTGTAAATCTGTTCTCCCGCTGCATGTGCATAGCAAGTTTTTCATGATTAGAAGAGTGATATCCCCTGGAAAAGTGAAGGATTGGTGGTACTGGTGGAGGTTGCTTGCTGTGCGTAGTGGCAACCTACTGCTCTGCTGTTTCAGCCAGGCCCAGGCGGCAAAGCTGTGGGGGCTAACTTGAAAGTGTCAATCTCATCAGAGGTGTCTGGGCCAGGCCAGAGAGGTTCTCTGTCAAACACTAGAAATGGGGTGTGCCCCATGTCTGTTAGCTTTGTATTAAGACAACGAATTGGAGTATTGAATCATAGAATTAGTTGGAAGGGACCTTAAAGATCATCTGGTTCCAACCCCCTTGCCATGGGCAGGGGCAGCTTCCACTAGAACAGGTTGATCAAAGCCCTGTCCAGTCTGGCCTTGAACACTGCCAGGGATTGGGCAGCCTGTTCCAGTGCCTCACCATCCTCACAGTAAAGAATTTATGTGTAATCTAGATCTCCCCTCATTCAGTTTAAAGACGTTCCCCCTTGTTCTGTCACTACAGGCCCTTGTAAAAAGTCCCTCTCGAGTCTTCTTAAAGGCCCCCTTTAAATACTGGAGGCTGCTATAAGGTCTCCCTGGAGCCTCCTCTTTTCCGGTCTGAAAAACAAGTCCAGATAGATGACGTTGGTTCCACTTCCCTTATCCAGCAACACTGTAATTCCATTGTAGAAGGCCACCAAAATTACCAGGCATGATTTGCAGTATGGCAATTTGTCTGACAATTTGTACGTTTAGAGCAGCTCCACATCATTAAATCACAGAATGGTTGAGGTTGGAAGGGACCCCTGGAAGTCATCTGGTCCTACTCCCCTGCTCAAGCAAGGCAATGTAGAACAGGTTGCCCAGGACCATGTCCAAGGAGTGTTCGTGTATCACCAAGGGTGGAAACTCCATAACCGCTTTGGGCAACCTGTCCCAGTACTCCGTTACCCTCACAGCGAAAAAGTATTGTCTGATTTTCAGAGGGAGCCTCCTGTATTTCAGTTTGAGCCTACCGCTTCTGGTCCTGTCACTGGGCATCACACAAAAGAGCCTGGCTCTGCCCTCATTGCATTGCCCCGTCAGGTGTTTCTGTACATTGATGTATAGAATCCCCCTGAGCCTTCTCTTCTTCAGGCTGAACATCCCCAGCTCTCTCAGGCTCTCCTCATATGTGAGGTGCACCAGCCCATTAATCATCTTTGTGGCCCTTCGTTGAACTCTTTCCAGTATGTCCATGTCTTTCTTACTGTGGAGCTCAGAACTGGACACGGGACTCCAGGTGTGGCCTCAGCAGTGCTGACCGGAAGCACCTCTCTTGACTTGTTGTAAATACTTTGTCTAAGGAAGCCAAGGGTACCATTAGCTCTTTTTGTGGGAAGGGCACATTACTGGCTAATTTTCAACTTGGTGTCCATCAGGTCCTTCCCTGCCAAGCTGCTTTGCAGTTGGAGGATGGCCTCCACCACATATTGGTGCCTGGGGTTGTTCCTTCCCAGATGTGGAATACAAATAAAGAAAGGAGAAGAAAAGCAGCTGCTGGGGATAGAGGGTGTGCATTGGGAAAGGTCTGTGAAAGGCCAGCAGTCCAGTAGAACTGAACCATTTTGGGTGAAAGGAGGAGAAAGGCGTGGCTTGCTGAAGAGAAGAAGGGCTTTGAATGATCTCAAATGAGTTAGCTCTGAAAGGTGTCCAACTTAGGAATGGTAAAGACAGTATTCATCGAAATTGAGTTCTCCTTTCTTCCAGGCTCTTTCAAGACAGAAGGGTGCTTTTTAATCGATTCACGTGTTCCTCCAAAGAGATCAATCATGTTCAAGAAGTTGGGGAAGTGATGCTAAACAGGATGTTTGTGCATTCTAGCTTTTATCAGTACTGCAATAGAAGAATAATGTTTGCATTTGTTCCAGCTACCAAGATTGTGTGCCAGAAGAAATGTAGAGTGAAAGACGTTTTACGAAGGGATTTTTCAGTCTCCAGTATTTAAGTGTTGGGACTCTCTCTGTGTATAAATGTATAAAAATGGAGGATTACTCATGTGGTTAGATTACCTGCTATTCAGACTCAACCCATACCTCTCATTTGTGTTCCCTGCTTTAGAAGGTTTGAACAGCATTGCAGAACTTGTCTGAAGAAAAATGATTGTCTGTAGTTTCTTAACCATAATTTATTTTAACCACCATTTGAGAAATTAGTGGTCAAAACTGTTATCAATTTCCTGGAGAATAAAGAGCAAATACAGGACTTGGGGAACAAAGACTGTTGTGTAGTCCATTCATAGATGCAGAAGAAGAGCCCTGTAATGAATTATTTGTTATATGATTAAAACTCAGGGGCTTTTGCATTTTTCTTTAACGGCTGCCATTTTGTAGATGTGTTTCATGCTGTTAGTGCAGTGAGAGATGAGGTTTCCTACAGGCTTTTTACTGGAGCTCCCACCATTGGAGATACCATAGGGATCAAGAGGATCCTCCCATTGGTTGTGGCAGTTCTGATGTGCTTTTTCTTACATTGGTTGGTAAAATGGAGATTTATTACTTTAAGCAGATTATATGATCCCTGTTAATTGTTTTGATCACTTTAAAGAAAAAAAGGGAAGGCTGAGTATAAGAATAGATGTTATCTGACTCATCATTTAAGTGTGTGTGTGTATGTATATATAGGCATTATGATTTCTCACTCTTTTTAATACAATGTATCAAAATAGCTCCCCTGAAAAAAATTATGTTTCAAATTTCCAATCTTTTCTGTGGTGCTGGTCTGAGGGGATGAATATAACAACATGGAAATCTCTTCCTTGAGATTATCATATTTTCATCCCTTAATTTGCAGAAAGGACCAAATGTTGCATTAGTTCAAACTGTAATGCACTGTACAAATCAACACTCTCAGGCTCTTGTGTAGAACAAATTTCTTCCTATTGTTTCTAGCCTCAGCTGTTTACCTCTCCCTTGAAACTAATTTTAGCTCACCTAAAACATGCAAATTTTTTCTTTCTATTTGTTTGCTGTTTTTAGGGGAAGGTGGGAGTGGGACATGGTTGTGATATTGGCATAGATTTAGCATTTACAGCAGAGGTAGTTTTCATCAATTTCTGACAAGGGAATCGAAGTGTTCTTTTTTGGAAGGAGAGATATTGCTTTTCCTTATAAATGATTGACTATTTTGTGGTAGTAGTCTTTATTTATTTGGCTCTCATCATGAAGAATAGCAAACTTATTCAAAATCTCAGAACATCAAAAATATGTCAATACATAAAACATAAGTACTATTCCATACTACAGTCTATGCAAAATACTATGTTAATAAGATGTGAAGGTTGCACAGCTAAGAAGTCAGAAAACATAAGTGATAAGATTCTAGCAGCCTCATTAACTGAGCCACATTTCACATCCTCTATATTTTATGAAATGCCTTTGACAACATAAATCAGAAAGAGAAGGTGCTATATATGTGCAGGATGGCTCAGTTAATGCTGCTTGTGGAACCTTAACATCTGTATTTTCTGACTGGAGAGTTTTTTAATCATGTAATCTTAGTAGGTTTTTACAGTTTTTGGGTTTTTTTTTGGTGTTTTTTTGGGGGGTTTTTTGGTATTTTCTCCTTTTAAAAAAGAGGAGAGTTGCCTGTACTAATAATGGGTTAGCTCATGTTGCTTTGATTTAAGCTCCAGTAAAAGGCAATATATAGAGAGCACCTTGTGACAGGTGCATATTTGATGCCATATACATTGCACTGACAACTGGTGTAATCATGCCGCTGTGTGCTTTTTGAGGAAAAGGGGGCTACAGGCATGTGTTTGAAGTCCTGTCCTTTCTGTCCTGTGCTTGTAACACAGGGCATGACTGCATTGCAGACTGCAGCATATTGTAAAGATGCTTGAGCTACCTTTTTAAATGAACTGGCTTGTGTACAAGAAGCAGCCTGTCTACAAGAGTGTGGATCTCCCTCTGACCTAATTCACCCTTCTTTAGAGCACAGCAAATTAGCCTAGCATGGCTTTTGGTGTGGGCTCCTTCCAATACCTGAGCTAGTTTGCAGTTCTGTGTACTGCACTGCAGTCTTCAACGTAGACATACATTTAATGACTCTGCAGAATCCGCTATCTTGCGAGTTCTGTAATGGAGATTATTGTGCTGTGACACAGAAACATGCTTTTTATCCTTGTGCTTTCTTGCTCTGGGTCACAGGGTGAACCAGAATCAGGCCCAGTGTTAATATTTTAAAGGCTCTTAATAAGATTTTAAAGTTCATACTTCAATGTAAAGGCAAGCAGTCTGGGAAAGACAGCAACATAGGTGAACCTTGTGACCAGTGTATTGTCAAAAGGTCCCAGCTAAATGATAAGAAGTAATAGAATTTATATAATGTATGAATAAAATGCCTTAGCATCAGGATTTCTGATTTGCCTCTGATTAATAGCCTTGACATTAACACCCAGCTTTTTACTTGGTTTCCTTTTTGATCTTTTTTTTTTGTCATTCAGTGAGAAGGACTTGCAGCCTGTGTTAAGATGATGTGTGCGCAAGCAGTCTGGGGTTGGACATGGTGATTTGAGCTGGGAGACCATTGTGCACCAGCTATTAAACAGTTATCTACTGAATATGTGCCATTGTGTTTCCCATATTATATTTCTTTCTGTAAACCAGACAAATGTACAGGTGAAGACCTGGGCCTATGTGAACTAGAAAGTTCTAAATACGAACGTAATTTTTTTTAAAGTATGTGAAAGCCAGAGGGCTTCTATTTTTTTATATTTTTTATATTTCTAATTTTCTACCCAAAAGTATAGAGAAATGCATGGTTTGAATGTTTGAGGGAAAGTATTTGTGTTCTGATAGAGGTCTGGGCTTGGAAATCTAAGACTGAAGCAGTAGATGTTTCAGCAAATCAGAGCAGTTTTATTTGAAGGTTTGATAGGAACTGTGTAACAGCTTTCTTTATAGCTATTACTGAAGTGACCACTGTAAAATTAGAATAATTAGAATTAAATTTGGCTATAATGTTTCACTGGCTGGAAGAAGGTGCTGTTGTACTCCTGGTATGAAGTACAAGGTGTAGCGGGCCTTGGGTTTGGGTCGGTTTTTTGTTTGTCTGTTTGTTAGTTTTTCCTTGGAAATCCCACTCACTATACATCTTCTATTGTAATTTCTATGCAATTACAGTGTTATAATTGCTAGGAAAGTGGGATGTTACTGGTTGTTACATTTCTGAAGTTGGTACTGGTTTCACAGTGCTCAGGTCTGTTTCACTGTTTCTTAGCAAAGCAGGCCACTGAATCAGGTAGTGTCAGCTTTTTTTCTTACTGCCACCCCTGCCTCTGGAGTTCAGCTTTTCCTCTCTCTCTAAGCAGGGCTTAAAGCTAATCAGGCCAGACACACCCTTCTTCTCCTAGGTTTTTATGTCATGGCACTGTAGTCCAGGATTTCTGAACTGTACTGTTGCCTGCTACCAACAGGGTCTGCCTTACATTTTGGGTACCAAATACGTTGAAGGGAGAGGCAACGGCTGATGTTGCCAGGACTCTTTCCGTGTGGTGAGCATGTCATGGTGACTGACATGTTCAGGTGGGTCCCAGAGTGACTTGGCAGAGCTTTTTGTGGTGGGGGACATGTTAAAGTTTCTTCCATTATTGGTCAGATGTAGCCATTAGGATGGTTTGGAAGTGCAGTAGCTGCACGTTGCTGGTATTGTTATTGTACCTGTGCTAACACACTAATTCTGTTACATTTTAATTTTAAAAATTATTATAATGACTGTAATGCTGCCTAATGATCCTTCTCCTTTGACATCAGTTATGGATTATGCACACAAAAATTGCTTAAAATTTCCATTACTATGAAGGTATTACCTGGACAAAGAATGTCTGCCACAAGACCCCTTGTTTAAGCAAGAATTAAAGATAATGGGCTAAGTTATAGGTTTAATTGGATTTCTCCCACCTCTTCATTCTGGCTGCCAATTTTGTTCCTCTTTTATTCTCATCCTTTCCTTATTAGCTTTCAGAGTGGTTTAATCACTGATGGCCAGTCATACTTCTCCCAAAATAATGCTATTTGTACTGTGCAAGTCAGATAGGAGACAAAGTAATTATTACCGTTTCTGTGCTTGCCTAGGAATATATTCAAACTCGGGTCCATTTCTCTCTTGAACCGTCCCAAGAATGTGTGCATTACCACAGGCATGCTGAAGTTGCTCAGATTTCATCTCCTGTGTTGTGTGGCCAGCCATGGAGAATGTGGGTATAAGAAAAGGAGGGAGGGTTTACCTTAAGAAAGAGGATGCTTGGGTCATTCACTCCAAGCGTTCTAAGTAATTGGCTTCAGATTTGTTTTGTTCTGGGGAGGTTTTAATGAAGTTTTTTTTTATATGCTGTTTAATAAACATTTGTCCATAAGCGGTATCTTGTGATCTCCATCACTAAAGCAGGATTAATTTGCATGTTGCTGTTTGTTATTTATTTAAATACCCACAGAAATCATACTGAGTGTTCTGCTAAGGCAGCGGTGATGGGTCTCTGGGCTGAAGAGTACAGCATCTGAAGCTACACGTAGTAGTTATTGTTGTGTTTGGGGGGGGGGGCGGGGGAGAAACCGAAGCGAAGTAGTCGACTAAGACCAGATACATCATATTAATAGGGCTATACCAATAGGCCAGCCGGGTCTGGACGTGCATGGCACACTTGGAGTCGCAGAACAAAACAAAGCAAGCCCTGTGGCGTGTGGCTCGGTGGTATACAGGTCCGGGGAACGGTGCCTGAACGGAGCCATTCTTCATCGTCCCTCTCCTGGCTGCTGTTAAATATCGCTAGCAGGCCATCTGCGAGTGTGCTTCTCTATTTCTCTCTGCCTTCGCTGCCTTCTCTTCTCTCTTCTCCCTTCTCTGTCCTCCATTTCCGTTTCCTCCGTACATGCTCACTGCGCTGGGGTTTGCACCGCCGCGTGTGGAGGTCTTGCGGCTCTCGCCCACCCCTCCGTCCATCGTCGTCTTCCGGGCTGCTTCTTCCTTCTCTCCTGCTCTTCTGCCCCTCGACGACTGCGACGCGACGACCACGATCGATTCCTTGTCCTTGAGATCCATTTCTCCTCTCGACCACCGCTCCCTGTCTCCCTTCCACCTTTCTTTCTCCCGCTGCCCAGGGCTGCGCAGCAGATCTGGTGGGAATCTCTCCCTCTACAGGGCGACCCGAAGGCCCTCTCTCGCACATCCCCGTCCTTAGTCGCCCTCTTCCCTTCCTCCCTCCCTTGAGTTCTCCTATTGCATCTGAACTGCAA
>JANHGB010064810.1:3735-20635 GCA_026283785.1 Coracopsis vasa | reverse complement strand
GTCATCACAGCATGATGCTATTCTCAGCACATCATGCTTTGCTGTTTTCTTTCTCAGTCTCTTTCAGATGCTATCTTGGACTGAAAAGAACTGAAATGGGTGCAGCCATAGGAGGTGGAGAGGTCTGAAGTGAGGAAGCCCTCTGAGAATCATGCAGAAGCAAAACTCTAAGGCCTTGTGTCAGGGCACGAGTGCACATTTCAAAGGGCTTCATTTCCAAGAACATTAGCTGCACGGCCTTTGAAAGGCTTTCAGTACTGTAATTTAAATGTAATGTACAAGCCCCTGTGCTGTCTGTATTTTCATTGGCAGTAATTGTTATTCTGTCCACACAGAGTACAGCATAGCAGAGCACACCTGCTGCAGCTGGTGAGCAGAGCGGTACTGCCAAACTCCTGCCTAACTCACCACCAGCAAAACATTTATGCTTCTCTAACTACTATGAATAAGCTTGCAGAACGTTTTCATGTTGTTACAAACAAGTAACAGAAAGTGGCTGAAATGAGTAATAGTCAAGATTTTAATATTTATAATTTTGGTAATTGACAACCCTGTTGAATAGGTTTTAATGCATCTGAATTACAAAGTGATGTGAAAACAAAGGGAGAAATAAAACCCAGAATGGATAGGGACAGCAAGGAATTGGTGGCTCTTGGCTTACTCTATTTTTTTGTTTGAAAAAAGTCCATCAAAAATGTTAGCAAACAGTCCTGTCCAGCTAATACTGTTATTAGCTTGTTGGCTAATAATATTATTCTTGTTTGGCTAATTGTTGCTTTTCTTCTTGATGTTATTAGTTGACTATCAGCAGCATGTTCCTAGTTAATTCCCTTTCTTGCCCACAATGACAGGAAGAATTTCCATGCCTAGAAACTATCAGTAAAAAAGCCCAAAACACATAAATACTGGTTTTGAAAAAGAAGTAACAGGAACCAGTCATATATGTACGTGCAGAATTAAATTTCAGGAAGACAATTTGTACATTCAAGCCCATTTATGAAATCATAGAATGACAGAATCAACTCAGTTGGAAAAGATCTTTAAGATCATAAAAACGCAACTGTTACCCCCGTACTGCCAAGTCCACCACTAAGCCATGTCACTGAGGGCCTCATCTACATGGTTTTTTGAACACTTCCAGGGATGGTGATTCCACCAATTCTCTGGGCAGCCTGTTCCAACGCCTGACTAAAATGCAGACATCAATCTGGGGTTTTTTTAATATTGCTCTGGATTTAATACTGGATTGCTCTGGTTTTAATACTTATGTTCTGTAGTACAAAAAGGAAAAAAGAGACAGGAGGAAAGATGAGCTTCAGCTGCATTAATCTGTATCAAGCTAAAAATACAGATGTAGAGGAAAAATAGCATTACTCATTTTATATTTGACGCTGGGTGTGCTGCTTCTCTTCTTGACTTTACATATGGGTGGTACAGACTTTTTTTGGCTATAGCAGAAACCATATGGCCTGGCTACTAAAATTAGCTTCTGCTTGTCAGAGCCTGCAGAGGCTTGGGCAGTTGTCGGGCTGGCCCTTGGGAGGAGGAGGAGAAAGGGGCTTTCCTTTGCATCACTCCATCACAGCCTACCACACATAGTAGCAGTTGCATGTGCTGCTCATTGTGGTTTGCTGCTGTCACACCTCGGCTTGTCTGAGCCACCAGTACCTGTGGGTAAATCAAAACTGCCTTGTCTACCAGAGCATTTTAATATGTCCCCTTCTCCAAACTGTTTCATCTCCCTCAGTTCTCTGTGGTTTTTTTGAGCAGGACAGCATCATTACATGAAACGATAACATCTTGTGCATAGGTCTTCCAGGCAAGGGCGCAAAACATTCAGAATCTGATCATCTTCATGGTCTTTGATACTGTGAGGATGGAGCTCTTCAATATTGCTGCAAATCTCAACAGAATAGTTACAGGCGTTACCCTGATGAATTGCTGTAAGAAAATACCATTGAGCCACACACAGGTCAGAGAAAATTGAGGGCTACATGGCAGAGCCCTTCTGCAACCTGTGCTTGCTTTCTCAGTCTGAATTTTTCACAGGCAATATAGCTCAGAGGTTGTATAGGCTTTCTCATTCCAACTCTATGGCTATGTACAAATTTATCATTTTATGAAGCCACTTGGATATACAATTGAAAAAGTGCACATTGTTATTAGGATGAGAAATCACTGCAATTTTTATTGTATTTAACATAGGTTTGTTCTGCAGAACGTATTTTCCACATGAAAATCACAACTGTCTCATTTGTGATAGGATTTATGCATGTCAAGGATGTATTTTTCCTGGTCATGTGATGATTGTTCCGTTGCTTCACAATGTCATGAAAACTTACACAAATTTTTGATGCGATGCACTGTTCACTTTTGTCACTTCTAACACCACTGCCTTTTAAAATGCACCTTGCTCAGAGGTGCAGAGTGACCTGACCCAGCTGTGCTGCCAGAAGCCTGTGCTGGCTTTACAGCTGTTTTGCAAACCCTCTTCTGCACATGCTGTGCTAGAGGAGAGGGAGTGAAGCTGCAGCTTTGCTGCGGGAGCCATGACCCCTCTGGAACGGCTCCATCCATGTGCCATAACATGCAGCCAGCAAGAATGGTGTCTCGGCAATGTGCAGGGAATACAGGTGCGGGTCGGACTTTCTGCGTTAAAAGGAGATGCATGCTTTGCACAGGGTGTAATTAAGCTGGAAATCTCATTGCCACAGGGGTTTATGGGTGCCGGATTTTTATGTTTTTCTGCAAAACAAAGAAATTCACATGGAAAGGAGCCACCATGGGGAATTAAACACAAAGATACTGGGAAATCCTTGAGCAAAGGCTCACCACGGGCTGGGAGACCAATAGGGAAGCGCTGCTCTCATGTTCACTTATTCTTTCCTCTTTTTGCTGGGCATCTGCTATTACCCACTGCAGGATTAGCAACAGGATCTTCATTCTTTTAAATGATCCTGTTCTGACAGCACCTGTCATGAGCTCTGGAGAGAGCTGGTTTCGGCCCTCTGCTCTGCCACACGCTTCCTGTGTAACCTCCTTTTCCTTCCTTCATGGGAAAACAGGAATCAGAGCATTTTCCATCCTCTGCCAGGATTGAAACCTGCTTACAGTAGGCTTGGGAAGTGCTTACAAACGCAGGGGGGGTTGTGTGTGTTGGTGCTCGGTGTTGCCATGGAGCCGGGCTTTGTTGATGAACTTGGAATTGCGCTGGCCAGGGTGCCATGGGCTCACAGCAGACGCTGGTGACAGTGGTGGGGCTGCTCCAGGACATAGCTTTCCACGTCGCCAAGTGCACGGCAGAGGTAAGGCTTGGTCTTCAACCCCAGCACTGCTTTGGGAGCAGCAGGGAGCAGTGGGGGTTGGAAGTAAATAAGCAGAAGAAAGCCTGTGTCCCGCGGCAGCTCTGAAGAAGAAAATATTGCAACTTTCAGGTGTCTGCTGCCAGGCACAGGCACAGAGGCTTTAAGGGCTTCTGGTTCAGCGCTACTTAAGGCAGGGGTCTCCGCTGCAGCATCCTCACCTCCTTGTTCCTACACCTCCTAGTGCAATGCTGTGTGAAATGTCATGCACATCACGGCTCTGCCCCACTTGCTAAGCAGCTTAGGAGTAGTCCTGTAATGCAGCTCTGTCAGTGCAAATGAGAAAGCGAAAACAGGGGTTCACAGACTTTTTCTGAGAAGCTTGGCTGTGCAGCAAATGCACAGCACACAATCCACTGTGGGGTTCACAGTCTGACCTGTGTGCCTGCCCTGCCTGTAACTGTTTACCTGCCAGGCTTGTTTCCCAGTGTTATTTACAGCTGATGAAGCTCTGCCATCTATCAGCAGCCCTAAAGACAAGCTGCAGGGGGTGTGTGCCCCTTGGCTTTTCTCCCTTTATTTTTTCCAGCCACCATCCCAACAATAGCAAAAAGGATCGTAAGCTGCATAGAAAGTCACTTCTTTCCTTTATTCTTTTTAAGGCCTGCTCAGCTGTCTTTAAGCCACAGCTTGTGGCACTTGTGTGCCACAGCCCACATGGAGATGAAGCTAAATTGATGGACAGGAACGTCCCACATTGAAATAGCGGTGGGCTCCTGAGGCAATGGTAGAAGCAACAGGGACTGGAAACATTCACCTTGAGCCTTCACTGAGCCACTCGCTCACCCCAAGGCCCTAGGCCCAATCTCCTGGTGCAGTAAGAGGGCTGTGACTCCCCATGCATGCAAAAATACATGCAAAAGTACAGTACAAGATGCTCAGCAGCATCTTTGAATATCTCACTGCTTACAACCATCTCACATGGTGGGGAGGGGCAAGGGGACTACCACTGTAACTTCAGTAATATTTGTGAAGCAGCCCATCATAGGAAAACAAGACACTCACTACATCCACAAGCAGGGATTTAGAAACATTTGCATGTACTCCCGCAAGTGTTGGGAATTATGCTAGAGGCGTGAGGGGTGCAGAGCAGTAACTGGATTAGAACATGGCTTAGGCTGTGGTTCACATGGGGAATACAAGCTGTGATAGGATAGAGTGTGGGAGGGTGTTAAACTGCTTGTAAGCAAGTATTTTCTTCCTTACCTTGAAAATACAGGCTCTGAAGCTGAAGTTTCCAAGCACGTTTGCAGATCCTGTAATACAGCCTTTAGTAGAATTTGCATGGCAAGAATACTTACAGGAGAAAAAGAAGGTAACTTTTGTGTCCTCAGGTTGTTTCAGACACAAGTCCTTTCCCCGGGGCTGCAGCCTCTCCCAGCTTGGTGCCATCCGCAGATGTCAGAAGTAAGCTTTTCCACCCCAATTTATTTAACATTCTCAGAGACTCTTGAGACAGGATGGGGCTCTCCAGGTGCTTTTCCTGTTCAGCCTAAGCTGCCCCAAAGTGACACCCAGATGACTCTTGCCACGATAATGTCCTGTACCATCAGGATCCAGATCTTTAGGACATGTTAACAGTGCAATGTCAGCACACTTCACTAAAGGCTGCTGCCAAACCCCTTCAAGTTGGTGGGATTTGGTGTTTCAAAAGTAAGAAATGCATAAAAGTACCACAGGCCACATTACCTGTGTTGAATATTTCTGATTGCTTCTTCACCAAGTGTGTAATTAATCCCCTGAGGCTTTGCTGTCCCACTGAAATGCAGGAACTGAGAAGTGAGGTGTGGGGATACACCTCCTCGGTGATGTGTTTCCTTGATGGCCGGCTGCTGGGGGATGAGAAGAATCTGCTCAAGTGGTCTTACCGTGAGTGGGGCTATCGTGACTATAGGCCTGAGGCACTTTACCAAGCGCTTGCTGAGGATTTCTACAGCAAATATCTGAAAAGCACCCAGGCAAGTAACACTGTTTTATGACAAGGGTGCAAGGTCTGTAAGTGGCAGGAGCCTGATGAAAGGGCAAGTACAACAAGGAGAAAGGAGAGCAAGTGCAGAGGTGGTGGATTTTTGGTTTTCTGCCCTGTGACTAGGGGACCAGAGCTGGGGCTGGAGAGGCCGATGGGGAGCATCCCATGTGGAGAGGACAGCAGAGCCTCTGCACTATCAGCAGCCAGGAAGGGGCAAACACTAGCCCGGATGCTTGACACGTATTAACTGTGTCAGGGCTGAAAAGCCAAAAGCACAATGCTGACTATGCTGCAAATGTGCTGCTCAAAAATCCAAAACCACCCAGCCCTTGGGATACCAAAATTCTTGGGTACCCTTATTCTTGGGTACCAAAAGCCCAACAGCCAAACCTCTTCTTTCCCAGCCAAGACCCCTGAAGTGCCGTGGTGGGATTGGGTACAGTGCTGCCAGCCCTTGCACAGTATAGAAAGCAGAGAAAAATATACCAGAACCAATACCAGTCTGGCTGGGAACAGCCAGATATGTCCATTTTGGCATGGTGGCTATTATTTGTGTGGGTTCATTTCTTTCTGCCTGTATTGTATGGGCTGCGATACGCATGTAAATAAATTCAAGATAAAGAAGCAGGCCCTGCCCAGTAGTTCATTTTAATACACTGTTAGCATTATTTCTTTCCAGAACAAAGTGAAACATACTCTATTTTTTTATTTACACAAAATAGTAGGAATGCTGTTGTGCATTGACAGTCCCACAGACATTTCCTGAGACCATTTGCGCTGGGTGGCTGGACCCGGGCCTGTGTTAGGAAGTGAGCACAGCAAAGAGAGCTGGCCTTTCCCTCACTGCAGTTGTGTTTATGCTTTAAACAGCATGTGTTCGTGTACCTGGAGATAGCCATTGAGGAACAGCCCATAGGGAGGCTGCTCTTTGAGGTATGTAAGAAAGGAGAAAAGGAAAAGCAAGGTCCACCCAGTACAGTGGTTTCACCTGCTGAAGGCAGGGGGACAGAAATCTGGCTGGTGGATGTCAGCAAGAATTTCACACATTGTGAGCTATAAATTTCACACATGTTCTCATCTTCTTGCTCTTGCAGCTCTTTTCAGATGCATGTCCCAGGACCTGTGAGAACTTCCGGGCTCTGTGCATTGGAGGAGCAAAGTCTCGCTGTGATGGCCGAGAGCTCACCTACAAGAACTCCCTTTTTCATCGCATAGTGAAAAATGGGTGGATCCAAGGAGGAGGTGCGTTTCCAGGTGGCCCAAGCAAAACCAAACTACAGCACAAGCCAGGGGGTGATGAATAACAGTCTTCATCCACAGAGACACAACTGAACTCCAGGACAAAGCTAATCTCTTCACTAATATAGATATAGAAACCAGAAAACATTTTCTCTTTTAGACATCTTTCTAAATGTAGGAAAAGTTTGAATAATTTGTTCTTTTGCTTATCCAAGACCTTTTCAAAAAACTTGAGGAAACTAATTGAAAACATTAAAACTCTCTTCCAAGAAGTTCTTTTGTAAGACCTTTTGGTTAAGTTTGGTAATTCTTTGGTTTCCTAATTAGAGGAACATGAACAAAATAATAATATCAATAGGAAAACATATTACTTGTTTTATAGAGAGATCAGTGTATGGAGGCATTTAGTGAAACATCAGTTGCATGTTTTTTGTGAGTTGTCTGAAAGCCAGTGCTATGCCTGGAGTGTAGCACTGAGGAGAAAGGCACTACGAATGATGGTCATACAGCTTGCTTGACTGACATCCCCAGGGAAGTCAAGACAGGTGTATCAGATGGCATTTCCTTCATTACACCCCTTTGGTTTATCATACATCTTGCCTACCTGTACTTCTTTTTATCTGTGTTTGCTATGTAGTCCATAAAAGCAACCTAAAATTACAAGTTTGCTACTGTAGAGGACTAACGATAACCTGATGGTATAAGACAATGTCTAAATAAAGTAAAAATCCAGACTTCTTGAAAAAGAAAAAAAAATAGATGCATCAGGTTTCTTCAGTGCCTCACTCATCAGAAATCTGGTTCAATGGGATTTTCTCTCTTATCAAATCTCCTTTCTTAGAAAGGTTAGTGGAATTAACTCACCATAGCATCACAGCTGCATTTTCATCCCTTCTTCTTCTAACCCTACTCCCCGTGGCAGATATGCTTTTCCAGGGTGCCCCTTCCTTGGAGCTGCCACTGTAAGAGCTCCCCTGGCAGGAGATGCTGGAACTTCTCAGAGGGGCAGACATTAAATGTGCTGAGTGAAACAGCTCTCCACAGAGAGACCATCTCTTGGGGCAGAAGCAGAGCTTTCCCCAAAGGTCTGTTGAAATTTCAGTAGTAAAACAGAAAGATGGATGCAGTTTTCCCCCAGGCTGATGCACAACCCACATCTCTGACCTTGGCCGAGCTGCTCACTGACAGCTCCCAGTAATGCCTGTGATAAACCTGGTCTCTGATTGTTACTTTTATCTACCCTGCAGACATCATCACTGGGAAGGGAGACCAAGGAGAGTCAATTTATGGTCCCACCTTTGAAGGTATGTCTCCTCAGCTATCTTACTGTGCAAATGGCAAATTTCCACAAAAATCAGGTTGTTGATATGGTTTTAATCACAGAATAACCTGGGAATTTCCTTTCATCTCCCTAAAGCAAAATGGTTTGCTTCTCAGTCAGAATTATTATCTGCTTGCATTAGCAAGAGAGGACTGCTTTAGTGAGGACATTTACTGATCTGTAACCTTGTCCCCTTCCCCTGATGTTCCCTGCCCGAGGCTCAGCTCCACCAGCGCCTTCTCCCTGCCTAAATGAGGCCTGATGGTCACCTGCTGCCTACTTCATACTGTGAATACTCACCTTCGCGGGCAGGACCTTAGAAATGCAAAAGTGGATTAGCTACAGATCTCCAGGCATCCAATACCACCCGCTTAAATGCATTTAAAGTAATGGAAGTAAGTTGGCTTTAACTCTAGATTTCCTAGACCTCATGCAACATTTTAGGCTTGGGCACACCACAGGCATCACTGACAGAGGCTACGTGACTCTGTGGATTTAAGGGGAGATGCTTTTGAATCTCATAAAACCATGGAAGTCAAGAAATTACAAACATGAGCTAAATTTAACAAAAAAATGTTCCCCTATAATGATATAAAGTAATAAAATGTAAAGGAAAAAAAGAACATTAGAACTTGCAATATTTAAGAAAAACAATCCATATAATTGACATGGACGTTTGGGATCTTCTGTTTAGATTAAATGCTACCCATAAAGATGTTTTATGACAGTTAAAGCACTTTTGAAACTGATTTATGTTCCCTTATATAAAAGCTTTCCCACTGCCAATGGTGCAAATGATGTTACATTTGAGCAGTCTGGGCAGCAGCCAACAGTGAGATCAGAAATGCCACGTGTGGCTGAAAACTTTCTTTCCCAAGATGCAGAAGAACCCCATCACAAGAGGAAGCTGCTCTCACCCTGAGGCCCTGGACAGAGCAAAACCCAGCTGGAGGAGGGTCACTCAGCTATGTCTCAGCACTGGTGTGCTGGAAAACTGCTGGAAGTGGCAGTCCCGGGGACTTAAGGCAGTAAATTATAGAGTCATAGAATGGTTTGGGTTGGAAAAGACCTTAAAGCTTATCTTGTTCCAGCCCTCTGCCATGGGCAGGGACACCTTCCACTAGACCAGGCTGCTCAAAGCCCCATCCAACCTGGCCTTGAACACTGCCAGGGATGGGGCAGCCACAACTTCTTTGGGCAACCTGTGCCAGTGCCTCACCACCCTGACAGGGAATAACTGTTTCCTAATATCTAATCTCAGTCTACCCTCTTTCAGTTTAAAGCCTTATCATTATTTGTTTTATCATGACCTGTCCTTGTCAAAAGCCCCTCTCCAGCTTTCTTGCCAGCCCCTTCAGGCACTGATGTTCTGGGCTGCCTAGAGTGGGGAGGAAGGGATGAAAATCACTTCTTTGATGCTACTGCTCCTGAAACAGCAGCAAGCCCAGACTCCTGGGACACGCACGCTTCAGAAAGAACATAAGCCAATACTGGAAAAAAACAGGACTGGCTATTAAATTGTTTGCAAGGTGGACATCACCAAGGATTGCTTTTCCAGCAATGCTACCCAATAGATTTGTGACAGTGCATATCTTACACTCTTTGCACTTTCTGGTTGGGTAGAAATCATCCATGGAGGAAAATGAGTTTGAGCATGCATAGGCACCTCTGCATACAGGAGAGCTGCAGCCCCACATGCTGCCCAGGCTGTGGCATGAAGCCCCAACCCCAAGTGCAGTGTTCTGCTCACAGCTCCATCCTCCTCCTCCAGGCTTGTACTTTCTCTGCGCTACCCAGGAAAGAAGCTCCCATGCCATGTGGGAAGGTGACAATGCGTCAAAATTGTTTAAGTAATTTTAAGGTGGATTTAATTTGTAATCTGTCAGTTTTGAAAGTGTCCCAGGAAGAGTTTTATTACCCATATTGCACATACTCCACATGTTGATGTATTAAAGGAGATGATTGCTAATTCTTTCCCGCCCCCTTTTCAACTAAAAGTTGCTTTTCATCGAGAAAGGTGTTCCCTTGGGTATATCTTTCTATTCTAAGGCTAAGACTGCTTTCCCAGTACTTCCTGCAAAACTATTCTACTCTGAGGGCAGAACAGAAATATCTTCAGTACCTGAAAAGGTTGAGAGGTGCCTCTGTCAGCTGGAAATGTTCTGGGAGGCTCTGTGCTTGGCAAGTGGCCGGGCACTGCAACCAACGCCTGCTGAAATTAATGGCACACAACTGCATTTTACTGTAATGAGCAGAACAGGCTGAGGTGATTACAGAAAATCACTTGGACTGGAGCATCATGCCATAGGATGAAGCATCCTGCTCCAAAATGACTCTGCTGAAATCATCTTGCAAACCACAGGGCAGCAGTCAGGGAGTAACCATTCAGTTAAAATTCAATTGCCATTTTTTATGAATCAGTTTCTGAGAAGTGGCTCTCAAACAGGGTAGAAAGAATTAAAAAAAAAAAAAATGAGAACTATAAGATCTAACTATTTCTACAGTTTTCTTCAAGTCTGTTGAGAACTCAATGGGGCTCCTGACTGCTTGGTGTGATCAGGACTGAGACAAGTGATAGAGGAGGCCAGGATCAGTGGATTCCCTGCTTCGCACCTCATAGCCAGGTTCCCCTCCATGGAGAAGATGGAATCAAGTCCTTGCCATCATCCCCCAAACCCAAGCACAACTAATGCCTGTTCTTCCACAGTCACCCCTCTTGGGAGCCTCACCAGTCCTTCCTCAGCTGGTGCAGAGGATCCTCTTCACCTCCTTGCAGCTCTTGCTCCCATCATCTGCCTCCTCTCCTCACCCTGGAACAAAGCTTTTGCTCTGGGACCACCCTGGCCTCCTTAACTACATATCTGCTCTCCATTCATTCAGCTCTGTCATTTTATTTGGCTAAAGAAGTCTCCTGCTTGCCCTCCTGCATGTCCTGCCCTCACAGCCCTGTCTGTGCTCACAGGGGTTCTTGTTCTTTTCACTGCAGGCAGCAGCATGAGGGGAAGCAGAGCAGAGGCTGTGCTTGGAGCACCTGCTCTGCTTCCAGCCTTCCTCATCTGTACAGTGGGAATAATCCCAAGTAGCCATGGGGAAATGCTGTGCTAAGTGCCCTGAGCTGCTCTGATGAAACGCATCACAGACAAAGGGGAGCCAGAGGCATCGTTGCTGTGGCTCTAATACCCACCAGAGTGCTTTTTTATGCGTATTTTTTCATTAGCTTCTTTACTGTCTTAAGCAACAGACAGTTGTGGAAAGCTCTTTCTAGGAAGGACATTGATTCAAACCAGACTTTGCTTGCATGAGACTTGAGGAGACCTTTGGGGGAAAAGAGAAGGGAAAGAGAGAGTGGGGAAGGAGGAAAGGGGAACTTGTGGGAGCTGGCAAAAGGGAGCTGTAAGGTGAACAGCAGCAAAGAGAGCAGCACAGTTGCAGCCTTTCATCCCTCAACTCTCTCCCTAGATGAAAGCTTCTCTGTCCATCACAAGGGAAGAGGGATCCTTGGGATGGCCAACAAGGGCCGCCACACCAATGCCTCGCAGTTCTACATCACCTTCCAGCCATCTCCCTACCTGGACAAGAAATACGTGGCTTTTGGGTAGGTACGCATAAGCTTGACACTACTGAATGGTGTGGGATGTTGCCCTGGGAATGAAATCCCTACAGCAGCTGCCACACAGATGCCTCTGGCCAGAGGGAAGATAGAGAGTCAGATTTGAAGTGCCTAGTGACACCCATCCCTCCTTTCTCTATGCTGGCCTGGCTTTCTCGAGCTGGAAAACCCAATGGCAAAGCTAAGGCTATGGCATCTCCTGAACCAAGGCTGCAAACCTGTGGCTGCATAGGTTGGTGTCTGCTGAAGGTGGGCCCTGATGCACAGGGGGTGTTGGGCAAAGCCTCAGGCTCTGTTCTGCCCTCACAAGCTGAAAGAGATTATTTTAGTAAATGCATGCTGGGAGTTTGTTCTCAGTAAGGTTAATGTATATGGCTAGCCCTATTAAGGTTTTTACATTATTCAATAATGTAGTAAGGAAGATTATTGCTCTGGGCAGTTTGCTTGATGTAAGAGAGCAAAATATATATGTATTACCATAGACAGAGAAATTTGTAGTGCAGTTTCCATGTTAACCACATCATGGACTGTAACCGCAGAAAGGATTTTTAAAGGAAGCAAAAAGTGTGTCTAACCTACAGAGACAACCCAAAAGTGATTACTGGCTAGGTATATTTATAACCATTGGCATTCACATAAAGTTTCTGCCCTGCCACCAGCTCTGTTTAATTTGAAAGGTGCGGGATCTATGATCTTATAGCCAGGCCCTCCTAAATCTGAGTGGGAGTTTAATCCTGAAGGAGCAAAAAGTAGCCACAGCACACGAGAACAGCCTGGCACTTTCCAGCTCTGCTCTGCTCAATCCTCCTGATGTCCCCACTTGGGCAAGGGTCACCTGCAGTGTCCTCCCCACTTGGTACCACTGTGCTGCTGGGCTGGGGTGGGGTGGGATATGGTATAAAGCTTTCAGGAGCACTGCTGGCATCCATTGCTGCAATGGTACCTGCAGAAGGCACAGCTCACGCTCCCTCACTTGGGGGAGCAGGACACGCTCAAAACTGTAAAGACTGCAAAATGTTGGACTGTTTTCAGCATTCAGGTTGGTGCTGTGAAGTAAGAAAACAAAAGATACTTCTAAGGGAGTCACTTTTAATACCATCACTTTTGACAGCATCTCCTGACTTCTTTCTCCTCAAGAGTAATGGCCATTTGTAGCTGGGTCACATGGTACAACACTTACTTCTTTAAATAAATGCAGCTGCATAAAGCTACAGTATTTTCACCTCTCCTAAAATATCAACTAGAGGCTACTTAATCAAGAAGCGATGGCATTTGCAACTCCATTGCAAAGACCAACTTTTTAAAGATAAGAGTGGGTGCAGCCTGTCAATAGGAAACCACTGCCTGGGTATGTTACAGCCCTGCAGAAGCCAGACGCTGCAGATCTGGCTCCAGATGGACACAGATCATAAGTGCACTTTCTCCCTCCTGTAGGCAACTGATCGAGGGCACAGAGGTCCTCCAGAGACTGGAAGCCGTACCTACGGATAATGAAAGGCCTAAGGTACCCTGCAAGATTACAGACTGTGGGACCTTTGAGCCATGATCACCAGCTGGTTTTCCTGCCTGCTGAAAGGTAGAGCACAGTTTTCTACTTAACTTTTTACAGACCTTAATGGCTTTCACTTAAAGCAAAAATAAAAGCACTTCTTGCACATGTGAGTGGCACAGAAATGTTCTTTTAGCTAAAAAACAACAACAAAAAAGTGTTCATAAGCTGTTAAAAAGCACTTTTACAGGAATGTAGAAAGACTTGTGGACATATCTCAGTGCCCATCTACAGTTTATGGGAAATGGTGTTAATATGATTACGCAGTGACAAGCAGATATGATAAAATGTATATATGGCTGGACAGATGGATAAAAACCTATAGGGATAAGGCTAACTGTTCCTGGCTAAATTCTGCCTCTACCACAATCTCAACAGCACAACTGCCCTGCCAGGTTTGCCCCAGAAAGCAAGAAAAAACATGTCTGCAGGACTGTGGTCTCTCTGAATGTCATGTATTTGATCCTGCACTGACTACTGTAAGCTAAAAGTAACACCCTTGAAATCAAGCTGGGCTGCATCAGGCTAAAACCAGGAAATGCTAGAGCAGGCATCAGCTTTAAGTAACTACTTTTGGCAAATGGTGTCAAATAACAAAAATGTGACTATTGCAAATAAAACAGAGAAAAATATTGTTTATAAAGTTACTGCAAAACAGGAAATTTCAAGGTTATGTGTGGATGCAAATATATAAAATCGTAGAATAGTTAGGGTTGGAAAGGACCTTAAGATCATCTAGTTTGAACCCCTCTGCTATAGGCAGGGATGCCTCATACTAGACTATGTTACCCAAATACACAATATAATACACAAAGTTTGCTAGTGTCAGTGATTTCTTACATGCAAGATCTCTCTGATGTACAGTGAAGACCTTGGGCATGGATGGCTTCAGCAGATGACAGTAGGTAAACATTAAAAGAAGTCATGTGGAAGATCAAAATGCAGCCTGGAAAGACAGGTCATAACCAAATGCATTGGAAGTTCAAAGGGAAGAGCATGCTAAACCAGCACTGCTGTGCCAGGGCCACAGACACTGTCAGTATACAGCTCTCTCACCTAAATTTCCAGCGCTGCTAGGAGTACTGTGCTGAGTGACCTTTGCTCCTCAGCTCACTGTATGAGCCGCTAAACACCACAAAACAGCACCAGTGTAAGATGGAAAAGACTGAATTAGAGAAGTATTAGGAGAGACCTAATTTTGTCCGAGCTTAAGCCCACGGATTTAATGAAAATAACAACCTTAAGTCTATTTGCTAAATGGGAACGAATTTAACAAATCAGCAAAATGAATTTAACTGAATGCCTGAAGAGAGCATAGATCACAGGCTCTGAGTGAGTGTAGAGATTGTCTTAGTTTTAGCAACATGATTTAGGTTTTTCTTTACTTATGGTACAAAACAGTAAGCTTATTTAACCTAAAATATCTTTATATGTTTGTAGCTAGCTAAGGAGCTACACATCTTATCCTTCTATTTTCTAAAGCATTCTGCAATCTATACATAGATTGTATAGATCTATGCATGCAATCCAGAGCTATGAAGTGAAAATAATTACTGTCTAGGCAATTTAATGGATTTGAAATGTTCCTACAGAAGACTTAGCTCCTGTGTCTGTACAGCAGGAGACAACTGGTTGAAGTTACACCACATGGAAAACGTTATAACGAGAAGAGGAGAGTACAACCAGGAAATATTTTGAATTGCAGCCACAATGATCCTTCAGGCAAGCCACAATTACTGTATTTGCATTGGTCAGGACAGGACTCTCTGCCAGCAAAAACGTGGTAAAATCTTTCATCCACTATTAAGCAGATCACCTAAAAGAAAGAGTGTGTCTTTCAAACCTGGCTCCCCAGTGCCTGCAAGCTGGGTATGCTTAAGAAGCCTAATGATAAAGAATGAAACAGGAAAGGAAGAATAGTCTTAACCTCAATTCAAAATGATGTTTTGTGCCATATTTTCTACTATAACTTACATCTCTGGTCAAGTCACTAGGAATGCATTGCCTCCTCTGAGAAAGCCAGACCAGAGAAGTGGCACGCACAAGTTTCAAGAGGACACACAAGTCCAGAGGCAAGCCATGGGGTTTCCAAAAAGCCAGGAAATTCAAGACAGTCTGCAGACAGGGAGGTGAAGATTTCCATTGCCAGTTGCTGGTTTTGGAGAAGTTCCCTTCCCAGCAACCATGTAAAAAAACCTCCCTTCTACAAAGCGCAGATGGCAGCAACCAGAAGCCTGAGAAAACAATTATCTTACTGGATTACAGAGTGTTTTATTTATGCAGTGTGTCACTTCCGTAAGAAAAACTGGTATCTTACAAGTTTTGCTATTAGAGCTTTATGCTGAGCTTCTTATTGTAATTCTGGTAAGGTTTAGGATGTGAAGAAGCAGTAACGGGTGGCAAGCTGAACAGAGCTCAGTTATGCCCATACTTCAGATGCTGGAGGCCAAGTCAGCATGACCCAAGGACAGGCACAGGCAGGGCTGCAACACCCGTGAGGCTGCAGCTCAGGCAGGGGCCAGATGCAAGAGCCTCAGACTACAAGCGTCTAGTGAGGAAAAGTTGGGGAGCCCTGCTGAGGTTCCTTCTCTTGAGAAGCTTCCAGGCTGGCCAAGGCACCTTTGAGCACACAGCTGAATTCCTAGAGTCAGGAGGTGTGCTCCTGCCCTGACACATGCCAGAGCCCACTGCTGTATTACACCATCACCCACAGAAAAGTGTGTGTTACAATACAGTAAAGGATGTACTGTTGAAGGAAGACTCCATCTAAACATTAGCCTTATTTTTTTTGAGTTACGTAAACCAGCTTGACCTCATTATGTGGTTGGCATTAGCTGTGCAGGGGAAATGTTTATTCCTTTCGCCCCATCTCACCTCTGCCTCTTGCCTTCCATTATGGTCCTCATGACATCTCTTCAGTTTGCCTTAGGCTAAAAGCAGTCACCTCTACCACGACCTCTAAAAAGACTGAAGAAGAATAATTTAGCACTACTACATCCTCACTATCACTCTGCATATATTTTTCTATCTGTTTCTTACATTGAAAGCAGATTTTTCCACCCCATGTGGTGGGGCTGAACTGCCTGTACTGCAGCATGCATGAGAGGCCACCAGACAGACATAGCCCCAGCTTGCTGGCCTCAGGCAAGAAGCTTGTGCAGTGCAGGTGCCAATGTCCTCACCCACAATTTCTGCTGGGGACAGACACATGAGCAGCTTACACACATACTTAGACATCACATAGCACAGCATGCACCACCCTGAATGTGCCTTGGGGCTGTATTCAGCCCTGATCAGACACACCTCTGCAGCACGGTTTACTACCATACCTGTCTCACAACGCAAAGATTAACTCAGGTTATAAATCCCTGAGCACAGGAATTGAGGCATTATTTCTGAAAGATTACAAAGGTGGTGAATGGCATCATAATCCAATAATGCACTACTATGTAATGGTAAGAAATACCCCAAAACCTCTCTGGGTGGTGTCTCTTCCTTGTTAAAACACTCATCATGTATTTACACTTCACACACTTCTCTTTGCATGCAGGTGAAGTAGCAATTTGGAAATGAGAACAAGTGGTTACAAACTGAATCAAATATATGTCCCTTTTCATTTATCTACTGATCTGTTAAATTTTTATAATTTTTTTTTTTTTCATTTATTGCCACCATCCCGAAGTGCAGTAGGCTCCTCTGGAATCTATTTAAAAGTCCATTATCACATCTTGCCACACACCAGTTGATAGGGGTTAATAATAATAATGGGGATAATTCATAGAATCATAGAATAGTTAGGGTTGGAAAGGACCTTAAGATCATCTAGTTCCAACCCCCCTGCCATGGGCAA
>JANHGB010064806.1:0-19987 GCA_026283785.1 Coracopsis vasa | reverse complement strand
GTCCTTCTCTGCAGGGCTGCTCTGAATCTCTTCTCTGCCCAGCCTGTAGCTGTGCCTGGGATTGCTCCAACCCAGGTAAATACTTGCATCTGGTATCTCTGACAGTCCACTGCATTACCCTTTCTCCACACACCCCATTTGATACGTCAGTCTTTCCTCTTCAGTGACTTGAAGAGCTCCCACTACGTCCAGTTTGTCATCATCATTTCCATTTCTTTACAGTGATGTTCCCAGGCCTTCTTAGCACCCAAAACAGCTAAGAAATCCTAGTGGCTAAAACGGATGAAAACACTTAAATTATTGCAAACTATGGAGTTATAATCGGCAACCTGGAAAGAAGAAGGAAAAGGTCATCTGGAAGACATTGTCTATAATAAGAAAATATTATAGCAATAATTCAGATATTTGGGTAGCTTATATAGTTTCTAGTATTCTAGAATTCTAGTATATAGTTTCTAGTTTCTTATCTAATGTCTATATTTCAGGATAATGGAGAGAGTCTATGTTATATTAAATCAAACATATTTCACTTCCATCTGGTCTGACAAAGTATGTAATTTTCTTTCCCACAGCATCAGCAACAGATTGCATCAGCACTTGGAAACTGCAATAGCATATACATAAAAAGAAGAGATGCTGAGGTTGGGACCCTCAGAATATGTGCACTTTTTATGGTTAGATTGTCAGGGTACTAAAGTAGCTCCTACCCCTGAATATGTTTGTTGCTGCACAATGGAGGTCCTTTAGGATACATAACTTCCTTGCATAGGTGGTTCTCTGCATTCACGGTTAGCTTTGTAAAGACCCCAAATCACTGGGTTTTCTATTGGTGAAGGAGGCTGATAAGAGTTTACACCATTGTACAAAATTGAAGCAAAATTTGACTTTTAACACAAAAAGTGCAACAGAAACAGAACACAAAACATTTCCCTCCTGAAAACTATTACCAGATGCGAGGTTCTTCTACAACAATATCTTCATAGACTCTAACCAGGTGAACCTCATAGATGAGGATGAATAAGAAGAAAATCAATTCATATGATTGTTCTGCAGCGGTGCAGTTTATTGCCTTTTGACAACAGGGACATGGGGAATTTCCTTCACTCTGTCTTTTCTGACCATAAAATCAGATATTAGAGAACATAACCTATAAATGATTTTGTATTTGCAGTTTGCAAAGATTTGAGGGTGATTTGTAGTTAATATTAATAGTTAATTTGTTAATATTTGTAGTTAATATTCTTCAAGGCCAGGTTGGACAGAGCCTTGGGTGACATGGTTTAGTGTGAGGTGTCCCTGCCTATGGCAGGGGGGTTGGAACTAGATGATTTTAAGGTCCTTTCCAACCCTAACTATTCTATGATGGTACACTGGAAGGTGACTGTCTGAGCATTTTTCATTAATAAGAGAATGGGGAATATTCAAAAATACTTGTGAAGTTCTTAAAAGCAGTCAGATTTTATCTGTGTGTGGCTGAAGCCCTTACCTTCTGACATTCTAACTCTTGATTCCTGACGGTATCTCAGATTCCTCAGGTACCTGGGAGTACTCTATGCCAAAAACGCAAGGATGGAAACATCTGAAGTAAGTGAGAGATGTTTCCTAAGGTCATGCGATGCATTATGGAAAGAGATGTAACACCACAGAGCCAAATCTGTGCCATGGAACTGTGTCTGGCCACCCAATAAATTGCCCGTTCAGTGCCTGCCACCATGCAACCCACCTCTTTCCCTCAGAGTAACATACATGACTAGATCTTCCCCTACATCAGCAGCATTGTGGGGACCAAGATGGCCTCTCAGTGACTCTTAAGTAAACAACCTCAGTTTACAAGTAAAGCAGAGAGGCTCTGTTTGATTGCCTTGGAAACATGGCACACTAACCTTTTTCCATTGTTCTTTCTCATTCTTTTCCTGCAATTTGATGGCCAAATGGCATTTTTGCAATAGTTGCATGCTCACTGTCTGAAACTAACAGGTGGAAGAATGTGATCTCAGTAAACAATTATTTTGCTGGTGCACAAGAAAAGAGCAGAGTCTAGCTCCCTGAGCAGTCTAACTGTACAGGGAAAACAAGCAAAAGCAGCAAGAATTATTTTAGTCAGTCAGGTTAGCAGAGCTGATACATGGAGGGCAAGATACATGCTGGGCAAGACAACATGATTTAACACACCCAATTTTCTAAGCGTAACTTCATTTAGAAGGCAAAAGAAAAGTCGGTCTCTCACTGTCATGCATGGAAGACAAGGAAATAGTATCCAGCCTCTAAAAGGAGGAAGGTTGAAGGAGCTTGTGACTGCACGCCTGCTAAGGTGAACTGCTAGACAGGTAGATGTGTTGTATGTGCAACCTCTATACACCTGCATGTGCCCACACACATCTAACTGACATCAATATAAATGTATGGCAAGCATGTCTGTGCTTGATGTTGTATTGACCTACAAATGAATGTGTGTGTATATATATATATATGTATATATATATATGTGCACACCCTCAGATCAGATATAGCATGAACATTTTCAACCTGAACCTGTTCATATGTCATCAAATTGTGGAAGCTGCTGCCATTGGTCCTACCTGTATACTGAGGTGCATACCACTCCTTTCACGTGTATGATCACACCCTGTGTGCGCTGTGGGAAACACATTGCAGAGAATGCTGTTTGTGGTGACATCCTTAAGCATTATTTGCCTGTTTGACTCCAAGTCTTTTTCCCATTTGCACAAACCTGCAGATACAAACTTATTTGACCCTGTCAATCACACAACAGCTCAGAGGTGCTTTTCTGAAAATACACAATATATGCAGTTTATTTGTCAGTTTGGTATGAGGGGCCAGGGGTTTTTCAAGCACAGGCTTTTTTCTTAGACATGCATCCCATGGATGACTCAGGGCTGAGAGTCTCTAGTCCTTCACCAGCCGGTAGATGTGATGCTGGGCACCATGGTCACTAGTTGATACCTCAAAAACATATGCTATACACAGCAAGGTCTCCTGTGTGTCCCTGTTTGTGACAACCTAGACAGAAAAGGAGAAGAAACTGAAATGGCAACTGCTGTTTCTCTGCTTACATATTCCAACATATTTCATGTACAGCAAAAGGTCAGTAATAAGCAAAGAACAGGAATGATACACAGCTCAGCCACCACAATACCCAGTCTGTGTGCCCACACCCCCAAGCAAAGCACTTTTGCAGCATCAGGACTACAATGCAGTGAAGAGACAGGGAGGTGAGCAGAGTCCACTGTGGAGAAAAGAATGCTGTGACCAAGCAGTGACCGCATAAATGGAAGAGGGTCCACTAGGTCCTCTACTCCCCACCCCCAGTGTTGCAGATTTCAGCAGACAGGTGTTTCACAGAAAATCTCTTTTTGCTTTGTTTGTTGGGTATAGAGAAGCCACCTCCTGTGGTACAACCATTCCTGCTCACGTGTATGTTGATATATCACAGCCATGAACAGTTCTTTGCCTCCATCTGCTCCTGCTTGTCAGTGAGACAATGACAGACCATGAGCATTATAGAATATAACTCATTATACGGGAGATGTATAGGTTTGACTCCATTATGCCTTCCATTCCATACACTGTAGATGTCAGTAGAAGGATGGCTGGCTGCTACATTTGTGCATTCTTTCAGAAGCTCCTTTTTTCCATTTCTTCTTCTACGGTCCCTTAGGAACCTTAGCTGCTCTGAAATGTGACTCAGTGTCAGCAGCATGATGATGGAACAGTGTTGTCTAAGTTAAGTTTCAGAAGCATGCACTGCCTACACTACATGGCAGAGACAAGCGAAATAATGCACCCAGAGCTCCTAGCTCAGCTTTGCCCTATCATTGCACAACTTTGCACATTCTTGTCATCTTAGTTTGTGTCATAGCTAAAGCTTCAAGCAGTCCTCTCCTGCTGGAGGTGATATATTTTTATCAGCAGTAGCACCAACTCGACTGCAGAAGAAAAACATACCAGGTGGAGGCTTGAACTGTATCAAAGTCCAACCATTCTTGTGAAAACGGGAATAAAAAACCAGCCATTATCAAACTTGCTTATTAATTTTAGCAGCCTGGTTTTGGTCTATTCTTTTTTCTTTTCTTTTCTTACTTCATGAGCATACTTTGCAGCTGAACTAACTCTTCTCCTTTCTTCTGCAGGCCATTGTGAGTTATACACATCCAGGTATGTTAAAGCACCAGAGCCTTTTCTGAAAAATGGGCTCTGAAATCTTGGAGGGCTAGATCCAGAGCAATGTGCAAAGCAAGATCACGCTTGTGACATATGGCGTATCTAAGATCATGAAAGGGTCATGAAAAAATATAACTAAACTTGCCTCAGGAGATGGTAGTGGGGACTGAGGACTACCAGCATGCCTTACCTAAGCAAGACCATTTTTCAGCTACTCAGTACAGACTAGGGGGTAGAAAATGCTCAGCTTTCTGCTCAGGGAGCAGGACTGCAAGGCCATATTAAAGGCTGTGCCAGCATGCATGAGACATGCCTCTCTGTGACATGGGGTAAGGGAAGGACATGAGATTACTCAAAATGTAAAGCTCCAGAGGAAGTATAAATATATAACAACTTTGCTCATAGAATTTATAGCATGTGCTGGACTGACTGAGGCATATCATTAACCTTGTGTTTTACAGCTGCGGTACCTGAATCACAGAGCAGTGAAATGAGTTGCCTGAAGTCCCACAGGATTTCCAGAAAATGGAATGAAGACCACTTGATTTCCATTCTTTCATACAGCCACTAGCATACCTTCTACTTACTCGACCACAGCTCCTCTGGGTGAAGATCTGTGATGCGTGTTGTAGAGGCAAGCACAGAACTCAGCCCAATGAAAATCCATCTTTTAAGCTGTCTTTGCCCTCTTCCCAAATTTGGGTAACGTCTGAGCCTGGAAAGGCTCCTGCTAAAACATAGATACTAATGCAAATCTAGTTGCTATAGCCTTGTAATACTGCCCTATCTAGAGGCTGCAGTAAAGGCTTCAGAGGCTTCATGGAGGTGTTGCAGAGCTTCCTGCAACATGGCCCTTTACGTGCTTCCATATTTTTTCCTGGATCAGGATGGTCCTGAGGAAGCAACTTCCCCTTCTCATACCCCACTCCAACATGGTGAAGAACTCTTCCCATGGCAAAATTATGTAGCCATGGGAAGAGCAGTTTAAAAAGTGGTCTTGTTATTTTTTACCTGGCAAAAATGACCAGGGCACAGAAAGGACCAACACTTGTCCAATAGTGGAATGAGCATTTCCTTCACTGACTTTTGTATCTTTCTCCTTCCTTTATCTCTCTGCCTCATGAGTTCTCCCTTTATTTTTCTTTTTATCTCCGTCTTAACTTGGGTCTCGCAAATTCTTCTGCTGCTTCTCTGCATGAGTTACTACCTCTAGAGCTCCATAAAAGGTCTTGAGGTGCAATACACATGAGTGATACTAAATTCAATTAGATGCTGAGCTGTAAAAGGAAATCTGCTTTGACTCACAACAGTGAACTCCTGCATGGGGCTTACAGGTTTCCAAGCTCCAACGAAAACAGTTGAAAGTCCCACCTGTAAGATAGTAAAGTTCTCCAGCACACTGTTCATCATATACTTCTCAGGAAGGTGCTTCAGTTTATGAATGAAGTTTATCATGTATTCGCAGAGAGGGGAACGGTGAATGCGATAGGAATAGTATCCATTTTCATAGCGTGCATACTCTGTCTGCAATGCAAAACATGAAAGGGGCACATGGGGCTAATGATGTCACATTAAGTAGCATTAATTACACTGATTGCTGACACGAGAATATCTGGTGTTCTGCATACAGCTGCTTCTCCTCCATCTAAAGGCTCCTCGAGAAAGAGAGCAGCAGGAAGCAGGTCAGATCAGCTCTCTTAGCAGCTGAATATGGCATCAGAAAGAATTTCTTTCAGTGCCAGATATAGGCATAATTACGCAGCTCCACTGTTACACAGTGCTGCAAGTGTACAAGCTCTAGGATAAGCCTCATAAAACTTTAAGACTATAGTCTGTAAATTATTAGTCTATTAATTAATGACGATAGTGTATAAATGGCCTGTTTAAAAACACTGATGAGAGCGAGGTCTTGCCGATTTGTTTTCACGTTTGTGGGCTACAGAACAAGTATCAGGGTTTCCTATAGCTTTTCCCTGCTCCCAAAAAAACTCCAGACAACCATCATAGCTAAGTCTTACATATTCACATATCTTCAAAAATTGAGATTTAAGAAAAAACAAATAATAGCAAATACTGACAGTGTCCTGAGACAAAGCCATGTTGCAGGCTGGAGCAATCTTGCACCTGCATGTCTCAGAACTAATAATTTATGGCATTGATCTTCCTGACAACAAGAATTGGATATATTTTGCCTTGAGATATATGCAGGACACAAATACTTGAAGTGACAAAACAACAGCCAGAGAGAACCTTGCACCCAGGTGTCTGCTCCCTACCTCCACTTTCTCCACCACCTGCTTTCCAAAGGAACACACTTTGGTGGAACAGGTAATGACCATGTTTTCTCGGCTCTCATATTGGCTGGAAACGCCATAGAAAGATCTGGATTCATCTTCAATATTGGTGTTCAAATCAGCCTGCCAAAACAAAAAATTAAACCAAAACAAAAAAACCAAACCAAAATAAAAAACAAAACAAAACAAAAAACACACAAAATAAAACAAACAAGCAAACAAAAAAATCCAACAACCACCAAGAAAAATATATGGTTATCAATAGATGGTTGTGGGTTTTTTCGCCATTACCTTGCATAGCCAGGATTGTAAAGTATTGTATATATAAGCTAAAGTATTGGATATATAAGCTCCTTAAGCAGACCAACATGCATCAAGCAAGCAGGGGAATCTGAAGAGTATGCACTAAAATCCAGTTCCCGCTTCAGAAAAACGTTGGTGGGGGTTTACATACACCTTGTGGGAATCTGGTGGAATATCCTCTTAACAATTAAAGCATATGACAGTCCTTTGCCTTAGGTGGTATTAACCATAACTGGTTACCAGTATATCGAGATAATTACCAGCATATTTACCAGTATATGGAGGTACTCACAAAGCATGTGGAGAGCAGACAGAAAGGCACTGTAGAGATAGAGCAATGCAACCAAGGGCTAGATTGGGCTGCTTCACTAAGGAGTTAAAATAAGGCTACAGTAACTCAAGTAAAGCTTCTCCACCTTGGATATGTAGGTAAGGGGAAAGAGCCAGAACAGAAAAAAGAAATGTGTGAACACACACACAGTTTAGACTCAGGAGCTATGTATGAAGAATATAAGTAAACAGGATGCAAGGTAAGGAATGTAGATTGCTTGATGGATCCAGCCCAGTTCCACCTGAATACAAACCCATCTCCATTAGCAGTCCCAGTTTTCACATGCGGGTGCCTACGGCTGGCCAATTGAAGCCTCATGATGGGACCGAACTCCTAAAAATCCTGGTTTTCTGAAGCTTCCACCAGGGGTCACTCAAAACACACTTATTCGAGGAGGCGTTCCCTTAAACTCTTAACTGGTGTGTAGGAATGCCCAGCTCAGCTTCCTCGCTTTCAAAACTAAAACGTTAAAGCTGCTCTTTTCTCCACAAGCCCAAGCGCTACCTGACATCCGCAGAAAAGCGGAAAATGATCAGTTCCCGTAGGCTACTTCAGAGTATTTTATTCTTCCTGCTTAACTGAGGGGAACGGGAAACTGAAGAAAGTGTATTCCTGTTACTGCAGATACAGTGTGAATAGGACTGTATTAGGTGCTATTGTAGCATGGTTTTCTTAGCCAGTGTCAGTGAAGGATTTTATTCAAGATCTAGAGCAACACTAGGACAAGAAATGACACACTTGGAACGGGACCACCTCAATAATGAATCTCTCTTTTCTTTGCCACACAAAATAACTTGCCTCTTTGCCACAAGATAACAGTGTTAGCTCATTTCTCATAAGCAGAAATTTCACAAGACGCTTAAGTCAATCTAGAAGGTTGCCAGTCCAGCCTTCTCCCCATCTGTAGCCACACAAGCTTACTGCTGCTTTGTGCCACTGTTAGCAATTGTACGACTGACTCTCTGGTTAGCCAGATGTGAGAGCTGATACCAGCCAGAAGAATTTTTTGGGGGAGTTTTGGTGAGTTATTTTTCAGTCAGAAAAGGAAAGCTCACTTGAATCTCCACTAAGCTGCAGGGGCTGGAAGAGGTGAAAACACACACAAAAGCTGAGGGTACAAAGACTACCTATTTTGATAGCAACACATAGTCAGGTTGGCTTGCACCTCAAAGTTATAGTTTGATAACACCAGGCTGGTCCTGACACCACGAGGGAGCAGTCTTACTGTCCCAGAGCAGTTTGTGCCTCCCCATTACTCTCCTGTGCTGACACAAATGTTTCCCTAGCTGTATAACAAGACTCCCTGAGGAATTGCTCAGCTAGTCCTCAGCATCAGTTCCCTGACCTGATTCAGAAGCACTTGTGTAGGTTCAGGCAGAGAACATGTGTTGGAAGGATAGGTTACAACAGGGAAAGCAGAAGGCAGGACTACTTCTAGAGAATGCTGGGTTTGAGTAACTACAGCAGTAACTGCTAGAAGCCATGCTTCGCTGTAACTCCTTTCAAATTAAAAGTTTTGCCCCTAGACAGCTAGGCTGGGCCATCTCTGTACCACAACACTCACCAGCAGCTCACATCAGACAATAGTGATGCCAAAAGTGCTAGCAGGAGAAGCACCATGTAATAATCTGCAGTATTTCCATTCAATCCAGTTCCCATGGCTGTTAACTTGCCAATTCAGGTGTGTGAAGGAGAAGGTAGTAAAGGAAATAAACCATGTCCCCATTTATTTCAGAAAAATCAGTTCTTTTTCCACTTGGCACAACACTGGGACATTCCTGCCATTGTGCTATTGTGCACACATATTTCCACGTACAGAAAAGCTACCACCTGCATTAGATAAATGATGCCACAGATAAATACCAATAAAATCCAATGACTATATTTTTGTAAGTACAAACTCAGAAGCAAGTGAAAGGCAGATTTGGGATAGGTTTTTCATGAAGTACAATGGACAATGTATCTCCTGGGGTATCTCCCTAGACTAGCAGTTACAGCATTCAGGTAATTCTAGTAGGACAAAGATTCAATGTGGGCAAGATGACAGAATGCATCAACGCTAGCAGCATTCGGGATGGACATACAGCTTTCACTCTGCTCACACTGCTCTCAAAGGAGAACATAACAGCACAGTATTTAAATACATCATCATGAATCGCTCTTAAAAATTACTGTGTTGTTTTGTGTAATTTCTACAAAAAAATCCTTAAAAGTTGGATCATCTTCATCAGAGATTATGGATGAAAGAAAGTCTGTTTGTCACACTGGCTTGTTTTCTTCTGTATGACTCTCCCTTTTAAGTATGATCCTTCCCTCTGAAGTAGTGACAGATCTTCAACCCTTGTATATATGCTTGGCTCTACATGTGTAATACATTCATACCAGTTTACACCAGCTGTGCACTTGTTCCTTTATGTGAAATTTGCCATCTCCTGCATATTATATATTCAAGAGCATAGAGCAGTTTAGTCTCATGTTTGCTTCTCCTCAGAGGGTAGCTTCACAAAATAATTTATCTAGCTGAATTGGTTCCTGACTTCTCTTATCAATTTTCCCCTTTTTGCCCCCATAGTTTTCTGTCTCCTCACTGAACTAAAACCAGACTTTGGCAGATTTGGGTGTTAAAATATATCAGTAAAACTATTTGGATTTAAAGCTTCTTTAAAAATCATTTTACATCATTCACATCTGCACCACTGAGGTAGTGCCAACTTTTGCACAAGACTTGGAAACAACAGCAGGAGGAAGACTGGAAGCTTTTACATTTTCATGACCACCTAAACGACTCTAATGCAGTGTTATGCTTTAATGGTTTGTCTACACTACAGTAGCATATGTGGGCAAATCAAGGCTAGCTTTAACTTGGTAGCACAGGTATTAACAGCAACAAGGCGCAGGCATTACAGACTTAACAGTAATTCAAGTTGCCAAGTGAATTATTTTGGTCCTAGAATCACAGAATAGTTTGGATTGGAAACGACCTTAAGATCATCCAGTTCCAACCCCCCTGCCATGTGCAGGGACACCTCACACTAGACCATGTTGCCTAAGGCCCTGTCCAGCCTGGCCTTGAACGCTATCGGGGATGGAGCATTCACGTCATGCTGAAGTCCTTTGCAGTCAAATTTTCCCCACTATAGTTAATGCAGCTACTTTGTTTGTACCACAAATGTACAAGTATTAGAGAGTAGCAATACTACTCTATTCTGGTTTAGGTTTTTACAGAGTTACTGTAATTCTCATTTACGTGTCAATGCAATAAACTGTATTGTTTATTTGACCCATACTCCAGCTGTCTGAATAAAGATTAATTCTTTCCCATCTCCAAAGAGGAAATAACTAGGAGTCCTTCATAATATTGTTCAGCTATTTCCCTTGGGGATGATAAACACAATGTATGGATCCAATTCTACTTTTACGAAGAACTTGTGTCACTGAGTAAAAAGAACAAAGGGTCAAGGCTACAGAAGCTTGGTCAGACCACTGCTACATACACATAGCAGAAGCTCTCACTGCAGAACCAGACAAACATGTTCAGGGTGTCACTACTAAAGTTAAGATTACAGTTCCCTAAAAAGCAAAGCACCAGTTAGGAGTAGAACTCTAATCTGTTAGATTTCCCTGCTATAAAGATTATTACCTTGAAGGGAGATAAAGCAGAAAATTTAGGAAGAACACTCTTATCTGCCATAGCCAAATTACCTTGTAAATGTCAACTGGACACTGAGGTAAATTGCTAATGGAAGCAGTTAAACTTCCCAGAATTGCAGCAGGACAAAATCATACTGCACATCATGGGGTCTATAATGATTAAAAGAGTTACTGCTTTTAACTTACTTAACATCTAAAAATGCTATTGCCTCCTTGTCTAGATTCTTAGGCACTCCTTACAAGACCTAGGCCGTCAAGACTAGAAACCACATTGCTGCTTTGGGGAAAGGACTCTTCCTTTCTTCACTTTCAGTTTCCTTCTTTAAAGAAAACCTTGTGTCAAAGCACACCCAATCCTGGGGTGAGCACCTGAGGTGAGCAGAGAGAGGCCTGCTTTACTCTGTCCTCTACATTCCATCCCTCAAAGATGCGAGAGAATAATAGCGACTATGACTTAAAGGAAATTCATCTTCCCAGCACTTCACCAAGTAGGAAGGCTAATCTGCACTTTATAGTCTGGGAATGCATGAACCTGTTGACTACACAACTGAATGTGATTCTGACTTGGAGACTAGAACTTAGGTGCCTTGGCTCATCACTGGCAAATACATTGATATGTTCAATAACAAGTGAGATAACTCTTTAATATGCTCCCTACCCCAGCCTAGACTGCCAAAGGAGACATGGTCAGGATTTAGGAAAGTCCATAGCCAATGTACTGAGTCACTATGCCCCCCCAGGCTCCTACTAGCCACTCCTAGCAACAGGATGTGACTTCAGCAGGGGCAGCAGCAGCATTCAGCTGGTTGGATGGTGTCCAGCATTCAAAACCAGCTGTTCTCCATCTCTTCAAGGGAAAGGTATAAAATCAAACAGATGAGGCATATTACAAGCTAAATCTGAGTTATGAGCCGCCAACTGGACCGTACTACTTTATCTGACAATCAGGGTCTTGCTTTCTGCTCAAGAAGTTCTAGATGCAAAAACCTGAGCACACTCTAGCATAAGAGCAACCTGATATGCCTGGGATGCATTTAACTTACTGTGCAAGCTCAGCATAGATTACATACTTGTCTATACCTTGCCTGACGACTTCCAGACATGCTGAAACTACAATCACTCAGGTATCTGTGATCTAACACATCTTGGAGAGCTACATATTGCATGCAAGAGAGCTGATCTGCTCGTTTTGGGGGAAACAGCTGAGAATTCCTCCTTTCCAAGGAAGTAAGTAGAATTTTTAAATACTTACAAGACAAGATTTCTAGACAGAAGAGAAGGGATTTGTTCAGGGAAGGGTAAGTAAGCCTCAAGAAGCTAGTACTACTCTTTGGGGGTTTTTAAAATCATATTGGTTATCTGAATCTCTTAACAGCTTTGCTGAAAACAGCTCTGCCAAGCTCGAGTGTTATCACTCAACTTCTCAACCCCAACAAAGAAACACACAAAAGTTGTCATTGTGCACTGTCCTAACCATATATTAAGCCACAGTTTTGTCTGATCTTTGGTGGGAATGAGTTTCACAACTGTTGACCAAGAAAGGCCTCATTCCTACTAGGGTGAAGCTGTAAATCAAAATTGCTCTGAAACTCTTCACAGAGGGAAATGTGACCCTCAAGAATCAGTCTTCAGCTTACCTGAGGCTTTGAAAAGCAGTGATTGGTCAAGAGTCCAAATGGCATTAAGTGCCATAAAAAAACATAGCCTGCTGATATCTTGCACACAGGTCCTACATGGTTAATGGAAAAGCATACGCTGAACAATTATTTCAAAACAGTCAAAATCTTGTGCCTCTGCAGCTTCAGCCTCCAAGAAAGGGGGAAAGGGAGAGCTTCTAAGCTAGCCAAAGACAGCAGAAAGCCTTGCCAACAGTATGGGTAGCTGCAACTTAGCTAGCTCCCCCCCAGGATTGTGCTATTTTGACATCCAGGAGACAAATTCCCGCAGCAATTTCATCTTTCAATCTGCTTTTTGCTGATGGCAATCTCTATACTGTTTAACACTGTGGGCAATAAATTTGGTGAAAGAAATGCCATTGACAGAGTTTGCTTCCATAAGGCAGCAAGTGGTAGGGGGTTGTGCTGGTGACTGCAGGTGAAATTAATGGGCTGTCAGATCCACTCTCGGTAAAAATGTGCAGAAGTATAAAATCTCTGTTGCTAGCTGCCTCAGAAGGAGAGCCAAGGAAAGAATGGACATGGAGACCAAATTAAATCTCCTTGCTCTCCAAGCAGTTTCTGCCAGGTCAGGATTGAAGGCAGGATGCCAAAGGGAATTTGCACTGCTGCTGTTTTGACTGAATTTGCTTGGGACAGAAGAACCCAAGCATAGGACAGCAGTCCCCATCCCACCTCTTCAGCCCCTTCCACAAAAGTATAATTCATTTACTGGAAAGAAAATGCTGATTTAACTGGTTCAGTTTGCCTATCGCCAAGGAGAAGAAATTAGTACATACATTCATCATTTGCAGCAAAGGTCCTGCAAATTCCCCTGATCCACCTCTCTGCAGATGAAGTACTACCTGTCCTGAATTCCTGGTTTGTCATTTTCCTTCTGTGTTCTCCCTACAGTCTCACGACTTCTGAAAGCTTTAAGATGCAAGTGCAACATTCTACTAATGTGCAAAGCCCTGAAAACACCACTTCCCCACACTATTAATAACGATGCATATAGGAGGAGTTCATGGGGAGAACCAAGTAACAGGTGGTAGAGATAATATTACACTGGAAAAGAGCAGAGCTGATATTGCCCATGTGTTGGGAGGCTAACATCTCATATTCATTGTTGTGTGCTAGAATGCACTTGGAGCACATAGAAATGTCACACATGTCATACGCAACCTGCCAATCCAAGTTCAAGAGTTAGTTCATTGTACTAAACTCCCAGCGCCAAAATCAAGGGAGAATTGCAAACACTGCTTATGTTTCAAACTGATCAACTTTTAACTCTTAGCTATTGTATAGATAATTTAAAGCACCATTGAACAAAGAGGAACATCTCTTTCTCAGTCACACTAGATCCTAAGTGCTATCAGTGATGTCAAGAAAACCCAACCCTGTTTAGTGGTAGGTGTCTGGTGCACAAGAGATCATCTGGTATATTCAGTGTTTAGTGCAGTAATGACAGGCTCCTGCCTCAGGTTCTTCAAGCCTAAAACTACATACAAACAAATCCAGTTTATTCAATTACTTGATTTTTTAAGCCTTTGTCACCTGCAAGCACCACTTCAATTTAGAACCTTTGGAAACTCAATTGTATCTTCAAGTCCCAAAACACCCCTTCAGGTATTTAACTCTACTTACCAAGTTTAAGGGTTCCTGTTAATTTCTTTTTGGATAATACTTTCATCCTAAAAATCATGCTATAAATTCAACAGTGTATTTGTATAGCTCTTTAGACACCAACACCTCTTCAGACTTCCAACAGTGTATTTGTATAGCTGTCCAGATCAGTCAGGCAGCAAAATGAAAAAGCAACCTTGCATATACTGTTACAGAGGTATGAAAATGCAGATGGGCATAAAAATCTCAGCTGAAATTTAGTTTTCCTGTGTTAAAACTGTTGGGTTTGTGGTGTTTTTAAATCACATTGCCTTATCTGTGGTGGAGGGGTTGCACTACACACATCTATCGCAATACACCAAACTCCAGAAGTCCCATGATGCATGTAGCCCAGTGCATGACAGGCACAGCTCACGTGCTTTGTTTAAATGTAAAACTGCATTACCACAATATTTCAGGCATGTTGAATACAAAGTTTTGCAAAAAATTAGAGTTTTTCCTTTAAAAAGTCCAAATTTTCTGGAGCAAAAGTGTTGTTGGTTTCTTTTTAACTGCTTTAGTTATATTGCCTTAGAGATCCTAGCTGAAATCTTGTTACAAGATTAATCTAAGTACTCATGTGAAACACAGCACAAGTCGTAGGAGTGCCCCAATCCTTTCTTGTCTAGAATAGGGCATCAGGACTGGTGTTTTTATCCCCTACTGCTGTCTACACTGAGAAACAAATACAAGACCAGACAATTTACTTCTTAAAAGCCTTAGAAGCTTCCATTCAATCAATGACTTGACAAAGTATGCTTAGCTTATTTCTAAGTGACAGCTCGTAGTGTTTCCACCAATAAAACCTGATGTTAACTTCAGATGGGATTCAAAAACACAAGGGTATCAAAAAAAAAAAAAGGTAAAAATATTAAACCAAGCCCAGAAATATCACTTTCATTCTAAGTGCATAGGTACAGAGCCACAGAACATCATATACATGTTAGAATAAAAGTGTTACAAATCCTATGTCACATCTCTTTATACAACCCAAATTTCAGTGAGTTGATACCCTCTGAACAGCAGTCACCTCATGTGTGCCAGAAAGAGTCCAACTTTACGACATCCCACCATGTAAATTCTTCAGAAGCTTAACTTACATTGGTCTAACACCATGTATAGGCCACATTTACCCTTCTGATATTAAAAACCAAGCATACACAATCCTTAAACCCAACCCCACAAGCACGAAACACACTAACAGTTTTTATAAATAAAATCACAGTTGCACTAGATCACAATTTCATCACGATTTCCCTCTCCTTAAGTCAAGAAATCAAAAGTATTTTATTCTCTCCACCTAACATCTCTCTCTAAGCCCTTCTTTTTGCTTCCAGAAACTTCCAAAGTACTTCAGAGTGACACCACACAGGACCCAGTGCTCTTTACCTGACATGAAGAGTTTCCTGGGATCCCTCCCCCACAGCAAGAAGCAGCTCTTGCAACTCCTGCTTTTCCAAGGACCATTCTTAGAAGCTATCCCCTCTTACTCTTTTTCCTTCCTTTTCTCACATCAGCCTTCTGTTTCACCTTCCAAACAATTATTAGTACTGCAATCGCTACCCGGATTTTGTCAAAGAATACCCTTCTCAACAAGATGCTTGCTGTCTCTCTCAAGTATTTCTCTTCCACTTGGAACAGGCCTGGTCTTTTCATTTTCACCTTCCCAAGCAAGGCTTTGTTGTACTCTTAACATAGGCCAAACCCATGAGGGGCCAGCTCAGTAGCACAGTCTGCAGCTAGTAAAATTACGTGTCTCCAAGAATCACCAGCAACTAATACTCAAAGCACCAGATATTTGAAAAGCAGACTCCCAGCCAACATTCTCTGACTCAGTTCTGGAAAGGCTAAGGCTTGGGACAGCTGGGAAGCTGCATCTCAAGGCGCTTAAGTTAACTCTTCCCTATCCTGAAAGCACCAGTGAAGAGGCTTTCTAGTGCCAGTTTGCATGAAGAGTATGGGATATGAGAGCTCATTTCTCATCATCTCACTCCGTACCTGGAGTTGAATTATAAGTCGCAAACTCAGGGTGACAGGCTCCAAATCCCATTACACGTTTCCCCAGCCATCCAGCATTCAATCCCAAGCGGCTATTATTTTTAATCTTGTAGTACCTATGATAATATTGATTGCCAGAACTACTTTCTTTGTACCCTGAAGCACAATAGGACAGTTTTTGCAAATTTCAGCTAACTCACAAAAATCTAAATTGAGTGAGTAGGCTTTTGCCAGGCTGCTTTCTGCCAATTTACCAAAAGTCATTTCAGTAATATATTATCAGTATAATCCAATTTCATCATATGTCTCATCTTTTGTCTGTCCTTGTGCCTGCAGTAAATATGCCTATATAAATGCTTGGATAGCACAAAATGCAGCTACTGAGATAAGAGAAGAGATGGAAAAATGTTGTCTCTGACTGAGAAGTTACTCAACACAGAGAAGTGAACACAATGTGAAAGATACATCTTGCCTCAGGCCAGAATGAGTGCCTTGTGGAGTCAGGGAAAGATCTCACTTACAGTTGTGGGCAGCTGTGCAGGCAACTTATTACACTTGTGACTGTAATAACTTCCCTGCACAGGGAAAATTTTGGGAGGTCGCAGTCTTCTAATAGCTAGTGAGGCCACCACTTTTCAAGTTGGAACTTCATAGCAAATGGTTACTCTACAAAGGGTCCTTCTCTTACCCAGAATTTGACAAGGAAGAAGGCATTAGCTGGCCCCTTTTCAAAGAGCTCCTTCAGGCCCCCTTTTTTCTCAGGGAACTTGTCATAGATCTGCCGAATATCCACTGCCTCGAGGTAGGGGTCATTGTAGGTGGCACTTGACTGCCCAATGTGCACAAACAGGTGTTTGTTATACTGCAAGAAGAGGAAAAACATGAAATTAGGAAATTGCTCAGTACATACCGAACATTCATGGTTCTTCACAGAAGACTCCTGGAAGTTACTGAAGATTTGATAGCACTTTCTAAAAGAGCAGAAATATTAACAGAAGTATTGCTGCTAATACCAGCTCATGCTGGTTTTTCTTTCCTATCAATGCATTGACACTTACTGCTTCTTCTGAAATATTTTCGCTCTTATATTCGCTCCTAAACCATTGCCTCATGCTGTTCCGATATAGTCTGAAACAACCCGAGACACAGAACTTTATCTGTCACAGGTTACCCAGTCTCAATGCTCCTGTCCTATGAAGAGCTGCCTGAAATCCCACAGCGAGGTACAGGGCAAATACTATCATCTTTTCTGAACTTTCCTATCTCAGACAGAGGAAATGTAACTGGTGTTATCACCAGTGTACATCTCAAGATGCAGTATCACAATGCTTAGTGATACTGCATCTTACTACCGTTTTATAGATGACACCACGGAAACACATTAATGCAAATTCATCCCAGCTGCCCCCAAATTTATCTTCCCAGCACAACAGAGAAATACGTGGCTTCATGTGATCTTATGATCATCTGATTCTGAGTCTATCCTCCTAGGCTGAACAGCACAGCTAGAATAGACGGGCAGGGGCTGTACCACTGTGTGGTACAACCTCAGTGCCTTGAGGTATATGAACATCCATGATCCTGGAAAGGTAGGCCAGAAGCATATGGCACAGAACTGGCTATATCACTATAGGTAATTCTATCCTCTAAGAGAAAGATATCTTGTTTTTCCCAAAGATTGCTTTCTGTTCTCAGTAGAGCAATGAAGCAAGTATTTCCATACATATATAATGGTATAAATTAATGGAGGGGTGGAAGTCAGGTGTGTATCTTACTGTGTCTTGGTCTTGTTGTTGTTCCAAGAACGCAGAGAATTCTAACATCCAAAGTTTGGAGCTAGCAACCCTTCGTCCTTGCCAAGCTGATGATGATGGGGAAGGCGACAGGGCAGTAGAAGACTCAAACCCTAAGCACACAGGATTTATATAACAAAATTTAGAAAGAGAAAGGTTGGCCATATCTTTCCAGTAGAGCATCTGTTGTCAAAGCTGACTCATTACATTTTCTTATGCCTTCAGTCATCATGCAAAAATATCATTCACAAGGTCTTCACTCTACCTGTGCTCTAAATGGCTTCTCAGTGACAATCTGCTAAGACAGCACTGTCAGAGTTGGCAATGTAAAAGACAACCTACCTAGTTTTGACACCAGAGAAAACCCATTCAGCAACTTTGAGAGGACCTAGATTGAGCCCTAAATGAGCAGTGAAATAAACTGCTTTTGTATCAGAATGAAGCATTACCATTAACATAACCATTAACCTTTCAAAATGGGGAAACTGAGAAGACGTTTGTTGTTCCACTTAATGAGAAATTAGAAAGGCAATCATGCTAGTACATGCACAATGGTGAAAGAACTGTAGAGATATGAAAACTTGTATTTTCTGTGACCAGAAGAAATCCCAAAACAACCAGCCTAAACCAGGAAAAAATGTTTTGTTTTTTTTTAATAAAGCAATATTAAAAAGCTTGAGCTCTCTCAGTAAAAGCATAAGAACAGGTAATAAATAAGGGGAGATAATATAAAAATTCATTTTGGCTTCACTGAAATGTTTCAATAGGTTAAAATATTTTTTAATTAATTTCTAAACTTTAAGTGTTGGCTATTCTTGAAGTTGGAATTTGATTTCAAAGCAAGGAACTACATTTCCTTACCTACCTGGTAATGGTAATGGAGGCTGTACAGCATAAGGTTGTTGAGAAAAAGGTTTCACACTACAGAAGTACACAAAGAGAGATGGTTAACAAAAAAACAAAACAAGCAATTCTTGGCTAACTGTTTAAATAGATCATATCAAGTATTTCTCCTGAGAGAAAGAGTGGCATAAGCATCTTTGGGAAATCATCTTTCCTTGTGGGCAAGAAAGGGTCATGAAGAAAGACTCAAAAACTGTAAGAGACCAGGACTGAACTGGGTAAGATTTCCCTGCATGTGTTCAGTGGGCTCTCCCTACAGCCTTGTTATTCAGAGATCCTGTCAGCCTGTTAATACACTGGTGCAAATTGATTTATCCTTTCTTTTCAACCACAAATAGATTTACATTTCTGCAAGTGGATATACCTCAGGGCTGGGTGCCTCTCAGACTTTCATGCCCAGATTCAGAGATGTTCAACACCCGTAAGTGAACCCAGCTTTCAAGACAGCTCAGCTCCATTTTAACAACACTGTAAGAAAAATCAGGATCTGGAGACATCATCTGACATCAGAGATGGGAGATACTTCAGACTTCTTAAAGAACCTCTCACATTACTCTTCCTCGTTCACTTTCAAGCTAAAAGCATAAAATCTACTTTTTATTTCTCCTAGGATGGTTTACATTCTTTCACTAGCCATTTTTCCCCACAAGAAATTTTAATAGTATCTGTTGCCTGACCTGCTCCACAAGCATTAGCAATAGCACCACAAGACAGCAGGAACACATAGCTTGGGTGAAGAACATACACCCTTCCAGCTGCTTGTCCTTAAGTTGGCTTTAATTGCTCCTCTTAGGTTCTGTGATAAAAAGTGTGTCTCCATACAAAGCACAGAAGAACAATGGCAGACCTGAATAATACTCTGACCCAACTACACCCAGGGCCATCACTGGTGAAGGATCAGCCCATCAAAGGGTCATCTCTTTGATGTCAGTAATGCAGTCAGAGAAGCAGAGCCTGTGAAAAGAAAGGCCCCTACCAGGGCTGCCAAAGGAGAGCCATTACCTCCATTGTCCAGGTGTGAAACAAAATTAGTAAGCCAACCTGCGAGGCTTACAAACCAGTCACTATAAACTGAGGGGTTATTGCCTAGATGCTATAGGACACATTAGTGAATGCAAGGGAAGAGCACTTTGGGATTGCACAAGATTTCTTACGGGGATGTTTATGGCTGCTTGAGTCATGGGACGTATTTGGAGAGTCATGGGCTGCTTG
>JANHGB010064796.1:0-25303 GCA_026283785.1 Coracopsis vasa | reverse complement strand
TTCTTTCTTTCTTTCTTTCTTTCTTTCTTTCTCTTTCTTTCTTTCTTTCTTTATTTCTTTCTTTCTTTCTCTTTCTTTCTTTCTTTCTTTCTTTCTTTCTTTCTTTCTTTCTTTCTTTCTTCTTGTCTTCCTTTCTTTCTTCTTGTCTTCCTTTCTTCTTTTATTTCTCTGCTTTCTTTCTATTTGCTCAATGTACAGCTCATATATGAAACCACCAAGGACTTACCACAAACTGAAACTGAAGGAAATGTACAGACCTAGAATGAAATACTTTTGAGCAGATACAGACACTTACAATGCAGATGTGAACTACCAGCGAGCAAGTCTTCAAGAAAGACCTCTGTTATTTTTCCTCTCAAATTCTAAGTAAAACTGTAGTTTGAATAGGCTTGACAGAAAAAAAATCTTACTTGAAACAGTTCAACTGCAATGATAATTTCTTTTCTAGAATACATTGCTTCCTTCTTGCAAAAATATCACTTCAATTTAAGTTCTGAAATTGAAAATCCATTTTGAATGGCAAAATATTGTTTGTTTAGTGTTCTGTTTTTAGAACGCTTTCGTGCTACAAAGGCATTTCACCATTATGCTCCCTGATTTCTTTATTCGAATAAAAAAAGAGAAGAAAAAAACTTTGATGCATTGTCATGCTGTGATGGGATATGTTTTTTGAAGTCTTTGCATTGCCTTATTGGTCTTTATTATTTAAATGCCTGGTTTAAATTTATATGATGAATTGAAGTCAGGGAGGGAGGGTGTACCCATATTAACTGTAATCCAGCCAGCACTTTGGAGTTCGCTGCTACCCATGTTACTTTTGATTTGTGTGGCAAATCTCCAGGTCTGAAGTTTCATTGCAAGTGCCTGAAATCGAAGTAGGATGAGCGTTGTTATTTTCATTGTTTGGAAAACAAAAATGTACCTCTGATAATTTTTGTCTTTGATTACTTCTTCTTCAAAGGATTTAAAACAGAATGAAAGCCTTTGAAAATTTTAGAGATGAAGAGACATGAGAGTTATTCTGTATGCACCAGATAAACAGACGTCTTAGCTTTCAAACTAAACCTAGAAAATATAATCACAAGCTTCAGCAGAAACAGATAACAATCTAGGTGCACAGTACTTTACATTTTACTAATGTGCAATGGGAAAAATAATAATACTACTTCCTTCACTTGTCTAAATATTTGTTTCAGACTAACAGCTCAAAAAACATGTTGGTAATAGCAAACAAAATATGATAAATTCCTGTGAGGGGGAAATATTCTCAGCATAATGTCATTATAAGCACAAGTAAACACACTTTGAAATGTATTTGCAAATAAGTAAGGCACTCGTAATGCTGAAGATATTAAATTGTGAATTCCCGAATTAATATAGGATGAAAAGCACTCATGACATCTGATACCTATTAGAGTCACACTGAAAAGTCCCAATAAACTTAAGTTGAAGTTTTAATCATCCAAAGGATGACTACATGACAGGGCCCATTCTTAATATGTGGAAAAGTGCCTGCTTGGAAATATGTAAAAATGTTTAGAAATAGGTGATGGTGTGAAGACAGCCTCTACAAAATAACTTCCACGAAACCCTAAAATATGAACAGATTCAAATCACTTGCAGAAGAATCATATAAAAAAGAATTGTAGGGTTTCTTATGCTCTCCTTAGTTTCCGGTACTCAGGATGTTAAACTAGAGTGTGTACCTGAGCTGTAGATAGTGGGAAGGGTAAGGAAAGCCTTAAGAAACCTGGCTAAACTGAGCAGAGAAAAGCCTCAAGCAATTCAGATTCAGCTTATGGCTTTCTTAGGCTGCATTAAAAGGAACAAAGTGATTTCTGTAGTTCCAAAACAAGTTCAAATGAGTTACATCCGTTTATGAAATTATGTGCTCCCACATCAGAAAGTCTTTTTACTCTATACAATGGAGGCAAGATAAAGTATGGACAACGCACAGTGCTGTAGTTCACCAGAAGAAAATTAAGTTCAAAAGAGAAACTACAGGAATAGAAGTCAAATTCATTTCCACTGCAGAAAATCATAATTAAAATTGTGTTCACAGAAGACAGAAGAAACAGTACCCAAAAAACAGGTTCTTCAAAAACACAGGCAAGTAGAGAGAAGATAAAATTCCAATTCATGAGGACAGAAGTGGAAAGTCATGATTAAAATTAGGAGAAAAGGAAAAACAATTAAGCATTAAGTAGAAGGAAGAATAAATATGGCTGTGGCTAAGTTGGTATGTCTAGGGATGGATCCCTGACAACCAGCCCAAGTGTCACAGACTGATTCACCACTATGTTACTTTGGGCCAGCTTCTCTGATGTTCCCCTGTGTGTTGGTCATATTTTCTTCCTGGAAAGACTCCCTGTGATTTTTATGCTACATTTCTATTTCCTATTTCTGTGTATTTTCAGTTCAAAGAGTCTGAATTGATGTGAGGACTTGTGTTGATATCTACAAGATAAATGACTTATAACATAAAGCTGAGGAGAACTGCTGTGTGCCTGAGGATATTGAGGGTGCTTAAGAATTCAAAGCCTCTTGGGACAAAGTAAGAACACTGTTGAGGGAGAAGGAATAACATGTTGTGTGATTTGTACATTGAGGAAAGATCCACTGAATGAATTATTCTCAGGGGGGTGCCCAGCTTTGTCTTTGATAGAGCTAGTTGTAGTGCAAAATGATAGAGTAAGTAACAGTTAATTAGTGTTAATGATTGAGTGTCCAGCTCATGGCTTGCTTGGTTTCTCAGGAAATATATACTTTCATACCTGATTCTAATCTTGATTTACAGTGATGTAAATTAAGCAAAATTCTAGTGATATTCAAATCAGTGAAAGAAAACAGCTGGTTTGAGTTAGATTCAGAACCCCTGTGAATACTATATTTTGTCTGCTGTCTTGTCTCAGTGTATTTAAAAAACGATGTCATTCTTAAAATACATAAATCAGATATGTAATAATTCAAATGATACTTGGTGTATACTTGATGTATATATGAAACTGAACAGCAAAGTCGGGTTTATGCTACCCTTCATGTCTTCTATTTATGCTCCTGGTTTTTTTCCCAGTATTGGTGTGCTCTAATTTCTATCTGACTCTCTGTAGATCCCACTGTCTGGTTCCTTTTGACACCAGTTTGGTCTAATGTCAGTTGAATGTAAAACTGAAATCTTAAGGGAGATCTTTTCCAGTTCTGGCAGTTCCTGAATAGCTAAACTTCACTTCAAGACTGGTTTGTTTTGTTTGGTTTGTTTTGTTTGCAAGCAAATCTCTAGCCTGTATATGGAGAGAGGAATGGTAGCAAATAACTATGCATATAAATTCCTATTTATCGAAAATGAAACTATTATAGCAACATAAAAATCAATGTTTGTCCAATTATTTTCTGCAGGCAGTACAGTATATTGCAACATAGTTTCTCATTAGATTAAATCAAAACTGTTCTTAAATACCATTTTACCAGCTGTTACTGAATAAAGGGTGAAACAAGCAGTTTGTAGTATCAGATATGTAGCTTTCTGGCACACATCTTTGCCAACTTTACAACAGCTGTGTATAATCTTTAAGAGAAACAAATACCCTTGATGGTTATTCTTCAGTTTTATTGAAATTAACTCTCTCCCCCACCCCCAAAGTAACAGCCTATATTTGTGTTAGTATAAAGTGAACCCATCACCAGTAAAAATACATCAAAATTCATAAACTAATTCTTAGCTTTTCTTTCTTTCAGGTATTAACAAAATAGGGTGGAAAATAGTCTTACAAGCAATCACGCTTGTTAAGAAATTACTTAGGAGAAGAACTTCATTTTTTATTATTTATTTTTCTTTGGGTTTGGGGAAGGGAGAAGTTCCCCCCAAACAGAAATACAATATAGCCTGTGTAGAGACTGACAGTGCATATTGTTAAGTCTGTATGTCGGAGACACATTCAGATGTCTGTGAAGCCTCTGCCCTCTTGAATTTCTGGATGCTGTGACCCCCAAAACTAGTCTCAGCCCATTCAGTGTAATTTGTACTTGATTCCTGATTTCATAGAAACCCTTCTGTGAACTGCAAGCAGTGGCAACAACCCAAACTGCTGCAAAATGACAATGTGGCTGTTGTCTGCTTCAGCCTAGTAGGCAATAGAATTAGGCTTCTTCCATGGCCATGGAAGAGGCATCCCAATAGTACAAGAAAATCAGACCCAGAAGACAAGTTACAGATGATTGTCTTCTGTGTGCTAATCCCAGATCTAAACATTGATTCTTCCTCTTGTTTTGTCTGATCACTTTGCCTTTCTGTTTTGCTTTCCTGTTTAGAAAGTAATGGTAATAATAATAACATTTAGCTTCTTCAGGAGATGGTGGGTTTGGTTTGGTTTTTTTTTTTTGTTTTTTTTTTTTACCTAATGAATTTAAAGCAATAAAATGCTGTTATTAGACAATGTGGGGGTGAGGGGGCAGACATGGAAGAGATAAGATTTTAAAGTGTAAAAAATTTAGGAATGAGAAGATTAAGATCACTGAAAGAGGAGTGGTGGGAAAAAAACAAAGAAAAAAAAGGCATAAGAGAAACATGCTCAGAGCAATAGGGGAGGTGCATTTGCCAAAGGCAGAATGTCAGGCAAAACCATTCTTTTTGTTAAAATGATGAGCATAATGGAAAAGAAAAAAGGATACTGTAAATAAAAATATTAAAAGCGGAAGTAAGTGATACCAAGTATAATGGAACTAGTTTGACACAATATAATGAAAGAAGAAGGACAGTAGTTTATAGATTCTTCCTCATTCGATGGCAACTGGGATCAGAGATTGATTTACAATCAGCTTAATAGCAGGTCATGGCACAGGGATCACTACCTGCTGTTGTGAATGAAATCTTGTCGCCAGTGAAGTAAAAGGTAAAATTCTAATTACCTCCAGCTGGCCTATGGTTTTGACCTCTGCAATTGGGACTTCTCACAGGAAAAACATCTGCTTAGTAAACTAAATTAATTTAGGTGCTCAATAAGGAAAGGTAAGTATTTGAATATGCACGAAAAAATGCCAAACTTGGCAACAACGTGAGGAGCATAATAAATAAAAATTGAGTACAAACCTCAAAATCATTCTTGATAGGAAAGTATTATTATTTTAAAATTAAAATCATTTACATCATACTATATAGTTATTCAGAATTCTATAAAAATAAATAAGACAAGTTCCCTGCCCTGGAGAGATTTCATTCTTACTAAGTAATCACAAACTAGTGCAAGGCAAGTTAAAACAGGTAAAAGGAAGAAAACCAGAAAGATCAAGATATTTAAATATAAAGAAAATTATAGGTGAAAGACAAAAAATGGAATAACAAGATGAAGGTATAATTTAGGAACCATAGTCAGTCACAAGTAAGATCACTTTCTTATGCAGAATTGTGCAGAAACCCACTCTACTTTACAAAAATTTCAAGTGCACTTTTGTTCCTTGAACTACATCATTATCAAGAAATATAATTTTTTACCAACCTATCTTAGTTTACAAATTATTTTGAGATTACCTCTTTTATTTCACTCCTGGCAGAGTCAGTTTTCTTAAAAAGTTCTTTGAAAGCTTACAAGAAGAGCCAATCCTCATACAAATAATGTATCAAATACTCTCTCTTGAGCAGTGGTTTTCTGTGCAGATACTGAATATTAACCTGTGGTTTTAAATCCCAAATTGTTTTCTCTATGGAGCACTGAATTCTTTCAAGGAAGAGGTCAGTGGACGGATTAAAAACATAGAAACATACTCCTTTGCTAGAACTGTGTCAAGACAGGTCTTCTTTCAGACGCCCACCAAGTTTACTGGTTCCTGTAAGAATGTTAATCAATGTTAGTTAACGACCGACACTTTTTAAACACCCCAAGTAGCAGTTCTCTAATACTGCAATATCTAAATATTTCTACATCTGTGCATTTTACAGAATTGTTCAGGGCAGATTTGTAAAGGTAAGGCTCAAAGTGAGGCCTTTCTTGGCTGAACTGCCTCTGGAGGACCTCCAGGCAGTCTATACTGCAATGGGCCATCTCAATAAAGATTTTGCCCGAGTTGTTTAAAAAATTCTTTCTTGCTCACAATTATCTGCTACAACATGGTCCTGAAATCTGAAAAATGGCCACTTCACAGTCACAGGAGTCTGTCTAACCACCAGGAGGATTACTTGTGCATCTTGCTTCCTGACAAAGAAGACAATCAAGCGTCAGTGGCGACTGAAAGAGCAAGCTAAACAGCTTAAACATTACATATATGGAAAAGGGAAGTAGAAGGCTGACAGGCCTTTGCATCCTAGAAGATTTTCTCTAAACTTAAAGCTTTGTGATATGGATGTAAACCACATTTTATCCAGGCGAGAGGGTAGGCTGAAAGTTCAGAAGAAAGATAGATTTTAGTTTAATGAATGGCTGAACCAATGTAGAGAGGAAGCCATCACATGCTGGTGAGGCATTTTTAATAAAATACTTTCAATTAATTTAACCAGCAGATTAACCAGTTAGTGATGGATAATGTTTTTTTTTTTTAAAAAAAAATGAACCCACATGCTTCCTTTTTTATACCAAATTAAAGTTTTATTCATATAATGTAAAATTATATGAATGTAAAATTATATATATTACATATGAATGTAAAATTATATGAATTATATTATCTTCAATATCTTAATATCCTCGAGCATTGTCCTAATGTTCAGCTTACACATAGCATTCTTAAAAAGTCAGTGTTCATTAGAAGAATTTCACTGTACAGTCATGCCTTACATAACTTTATATACATATATATGTATGTATATATATATATACACCATTCTTGATGCCTTGAGATCCTTCCCTTGCACTAAATCACTGGAAACTTTAAACACTACTTTGCTGCTGGATTCCTGGTGATTGTATTAGTAATTCAGTGGATAGCACTCTAGAACCAAATTGTACTGGGGGAATTGTTTTACAACTGCAGTTTAAACATGACTGTTACACTGACATAAATTATGCCTGTGTAGTAGATAAGGTATAATGAAGAATAATAACAACAACAGTGAAGAGGTGTTGATGATGTAAGAAGCATATAGTGTGATGTAACATTAAATAAATAAATAAATAAAATGTTCAAACAAATTCCACTTAAGAGCATTCTGGGGACAATATCCATTTGAAGTCAGTTTTGAAGTCAGTTGAGAAAAGGGTCTCAAACACCTTCAGCATTACCAATGAGTTTAATGACAAATATCCCAAAATAGAAGAGTGATTACATAGGTGGTTCTCTGTCTCAGAAAATCTTTCTGTCTTCACATTTATCTTCTCAAAAGTCTTAAAACTGCTAGATGCATGTGGTCAGAAGTAATATTATGCTTATCCCCCAGTCAGGGTATCCTTATCTGTATTATTTCCAATCCAGTCTCCTTTATCCTCTCATGTCTGTCTCTGTCACTCTGATCCCTATGCTTGCAATATTCTTTTGCAATTCAATTGCAATATTCAAAAAAACCCACATATTTTGCTCCATCTCCTGCAAATAATGTGTCCCTGGGCAGAAAGTTCGTGGTCAGTGGTCCTTAGTAAATTTACCATTATACTCTTCACTGCAGTACTTTCCTGATTAGTTTGTTCAAGGAAAGTTATTAACACTGTAGGCTTGCAATCTATCTGTTTAATGTTTTAAACAGCAAGGTAAAAGCATAGCAGGTAAGATGCAAAACAAAAGCTGTTCAGATGTACTTCATGGTATTATGCTTGTGTATATTGAAGCTCTTATTTAAGTATAATTGATGCCATAACTCTGCAGCAGTAACATTTATCTTTTGCTTGGTTATTCAGACTTCTAAAACCTGATCTGTCACAGCAGAGGAATCTAATTCTGAAAGGAAGCTTTCTTTTTCTTTTTATTTTAATACTGTCTTAGAGAATAACTTTTTAGTTTGTTTTCTAATTAGACACTCCCAAAGATCAAGAATTAGAGAGCTTGCTTCATCTTTAAACAGCTGGGTTCCCAGCTGGGTTTGTGTAATGACTTCACTAATTTCCTTTCTTTTAATGCGTTTGTTTTCTGTTGGTGAGGCGCATTGTTTGGAGCTAGAGTTCCTTTGCAAACAGTACTGCTTCCGCTGTTTTACTTATCCTGCAGTCGATTCTACAGCTCTGATTTACGAGCTAACCTGTTTTATCCAAGTCTGCTTTATGATGATCTATAATGGTTTTTAGGCTTTCTAGTTTTTCAGCTGCTGTTTAGTTTTCAGGGACTTAAAAACATTCTTCCAAGATATCATTAGAAGTTAGCAGAATGATTTCATATATAATAAAATATCTTTAGGCTAATTTGCTGGGAACTTTAACACCCTCATTAGTAGCTTTCTGTGTGTGGTTTAACAATCTCACACGTCTGTTGTTCATGAGTCCTAACTTCCGATTAAGGGGATTTTGTTGCAGTTTAGGGTTGAAAAAACTTGATGGTTTAAACTTTGAGGGAAAATAGCACTATAAAATTGTAAGATTTCTAGATTGCAATTAAAAAATTCTCTTTTTATAAAATTATATTTTCTAGTGTGAGAAACATGCTGCGCTCCATGACAGAACTGGACACATATATTTTGGTATTTATTAATCATAAATGATGTCTTGAGTTTACAATAATAACCTTTTATGAGTGTGTGAATTTTTGTACTTTCCAGAAAGTAATCTAAGAAGAAAAATCTCCTGAAAAGAAATATCCATTTTTGCAGTACAGGGTTCCACAGCTTGAATATTACCCTGCAAAATTCTTAGCTCTCTGTTTTCATTTCTTTAACTGTGTTAATTAAACTTATTATTCCTATTTCACAGAAGGGGAGACTTAAAGAGAGAAAATACCAACACTTGCTAAATAAATAACAAAACTCTACTTGTCTTTATTTGTAGTTGTCATTTTTGGTACTTTCATTAACTCGTCTCACACTATACAACAGCATTCACATAATTGCATGTATTTTCCTTTTAGGGTATCTGTATTTTTTGGTCTCCAGGGGAGCTCTATCTTTTTCCCTGAAGTCAGAGAAGACAATCAGTGGAAAAGAAGGAATTTCAGGGGCCTGCTGATAATTTTAAAGCCCTAGCTGAAAGAGCAGGCCTGAAGTGCCTTTCAGAAGGAAGTACCACACAACAAAAGTACACTGAGGTAGGATTACAGCCCTTTTGCTGAGGGATGTCCCTCCCTTTCGCACAGACCACGCTGACACCTACTTGCCTCAACATTACAGCCAGAGACAGCCAGTGAAGGTTTACTTGAACACTGTCAAGGTGGAAACTGTTTACGCTGAGCTCTGGCGGCAAGTTCAGGCACTTTTCTTTTTTGTCCCTATCAGCTTGTTGCTGCCAGTTCCAAACTTAAACTGCCCTTCAGCTGCCCTTGCTCCTTTTCTTGCTTGTTCCCCAGTATGCCAACATTCTACTTTCAATTCAGATCTGATGAAGGTAGATTTTACCTGGAGAAGTTATTTTTGACTGGACACGAGGCAAAGCTAGGGAAAGTCCCAAGACAAATAAAAATCCCTGTCATCATGTTGTGGAACAAGCACAAAGGCCAGATTTTGAATTGCCTTAATTTAAATTTTGTGGACCATGAGCCTGCTGAATCTCATGTGTCACTCCGGAAACTTGACTGATTTCTCATAGCTACTATTTATATAATAACTGTATTGTACAGTTTTTAGAGATCCCTCATGACAATACACTCTGCCACTGCATAAAATAAGTTTATCTGGAGATTATAAAAAACTCAAGAGTGAAATCATAGAGTCCTTAATGTATTGTGCAGCCAACTCTATTAAGCATAGAAACATTTTTTCTTCCACACACCATGAATTGTGTTTCTAAATACTTGGAGTGGTATGCAGTCACAGTCACTACTGTAAAGGACAGAATTCTCCTGTGAGATACTAATGTTCTATTTATAATTTATTGTTGTCTAAAATACATGGCAGTAATTATGTTTATTTTCAGAAATCAAGTGTTCTCATTTCAGGGTGGAGCTCTTTTGTTTTGTTTCTTTGCAAGTAAAAAATGCAGCCTGTAAAGTAACAATGCAATGTAAGGCCAGAAGGCACAAATATTTCTTCATATGGTCACACTGGGTTTTCAGGTACCTGCTTTATGGACCAGCTGTGCTGTGAACAGTCACAACTAGGGCTGACTGCTCAGAGACAGCGTGGATCTGGCAGGATTTATTAGCTCAGGCACAAATGCAAGTATCATTATACTGACATTAAATCTAGCTTAGACCCAACAAGAATAATGTAGAAGAAAGAGAAACCAAACTCTTGTAATTTAAGCTTGTTCTGCACTGGCCAGAATGGATGTTTTGGCGCTGTGTTCCCAAAATTAGGGGTAGAAATCAGAGTGATGAACTACTTAAAGTTCACTAATGTTGATGAGAAGCTATTTAGTATGTCTACACTGCTAAATTAAAAAAAGGCTGAAGAGAATGCTGAAGTGCTGGTTCCCTTTCATTCACACTGTTTAATTGCTAGCTTATTCCCTGGATTTGTTTCATAGGGTTTCAGCTAGGCTTTTCCCAGATAATTGCTGTCTTGGAGTCAGCCTTCAGTAGGATGAACACAGCTGGTCACTTCAACTTGGTTCTTGCATCATTCCCAGGCTGACTTTCATTTAGCAATAGACACCGCTTTATTACTCCCCTTAACTTAAGTTCAGCACAGCTGTGACAACCTGACCTGGTTCCTGTAGAAGGAATTCAAACCTCATCTTCCAGAATATTGCCCTGTTATAAAGTGTCCTAGTGTCCAATACAGTGCACTGGAATAGGATGAGGGAGTCAGCAAGACCAGAGAGCCTAGCTATAGAAACTTTGTCCTTGGGGAAAGAAGATCTGAATCTGGGATGATATTTTGAAAAAAAGAAGATATTATACTGTATTATGTCCTGAGTTTGTAAATTAAATAACCTCTGAAAAAAGAAGGAATGCCACAGGAGACTTAACAAGACAGTACCTAATTTCAAAGTGTTCTTTGGCTTTTAAATCAATCTGCATAATAATGGGATCAGACCTGCCAAGTTTCACACTTATTTACAGTTGCTGTTTATGGAAGACATTTGTAGGATTGTTTTCTGTACCCCATTCTGTTCGTACTTTTGCTGTTTGACAATAAAATGTATTTGTTCAATCACTAGAATTAGTGTATTATTTCAGACGCATGTCTCCATAGCTACTGTTTACAGTATCTTCTTCTGCTTAGGCTTTTGTGCCAATTAGCTTTTGAAAGTAACACATCTTTATGTTTCAGCAAAAGAGATTCATCTCCTCACCAGCTTGTTGATTAGGTAGACATTTAGGCAGATGTTCCTCTGCTATATGTTTGGCCATCTAAAAATTAGGCATCTATCATGGCATATCTCTTCAACTGTCTAAATGTAGTCACATAGTCTAAGCTGGTTACCTAGGCTACCTTTATAAACAACGGATAGAGAGATAGTTGCAAAAAATGATTCATTCAAATTATTTTAGATGGTTACCTTAAGAAGCCTGAAATAAGATCCAAGACATGAACGCCTACACCTCTTCTCACAAGTGGCATCTAATTTTTTTTGGATCAAGAAACCACAGCTTTGAAAAGTTTAATGGCATAGGCCCTAAGATACTGTTGTTTAAAAACAATCTTCATGGGCAACTTAAGCCCAGTAGACCTCAGAGCTGGAATAGTATTCAGAACTTCCCAATCCTCCCTATGATATTCTGCAAAAAAGATAACTATTTGTTTTCATTCTTATTACCTAGGTGAAAACAAATCTCAGGATTAAAAGAAGACAAAGCAGATTAATCTCTTTTTCTTCTTCTTCTTCTTTTTCCTTTTCTTTTTTTTTTCTATTTCTTTTTTGTTTTCTTTTTTCTTTTTTTTTTCTGTCTGTTAGGTTAAGAGCTCCCTCAAATACTATTCTCAGCTGACATGAATTTAACGAATTTATGCAATAAATCTAGAATACTATAATATTTCTGGGAAGTAGAACTAATGTCAGAACTGTATCTACATCCTTCATATTGTTTCTTTTCATTTGCCCCCTGACATGTCCTATACGTAACATATTGTATAGGTTGCATAAATTACAGTTGTCATCATGGGTCTGTGACTTCTTGAGAACAAACTGAAGTAATATTTTTATTGCTGTTTCTTGCTGCCTGATTCATTTTGTTGCTGCTACTATTAGACTTTCCATTAGTTTAAATTACACTTATGAATGAGACTTATGAGCCTACTAATCTAAAAATAGTTTAAAGACAAAAAAAGATTGCTTGTTATGTTGGGTCTTCTCCACTTCCCCTAGGCATAATGACATAATCTCTTAAATATTTTGAAATTCAGAACATAAAGTACTCATTTTTTTCACAAAGCATTTGATTGTTTTGAAGAAACCACACCTCAGAGGCCATCTTACAAGACCTCTGAAAAAGATATTGCGATGAAAAAGCAGCAAAATAAAATAGGAGAGCAGGGAATAACATCTACACTCAGCTCTGTGAATCATACAAAATGATCTTTCCTTTTAATATATTCAGTAACTATTAACAGCCCTTCCTCAAGGGCCTGTTTGCACTGTAATGAAAGAATTTTATGATGTGGTTCCACCATCAGAACCTACTTGTAGGTCTGCAGCATCCAACACCACCATTTACCTGATCTCCATCTATGATATGAATTAGGTGACTCCTCAGTGACTGCATAACACATTTTGCACTGGAAAAGTGTGAGAAACATTTGAGATAAAGCATTTGTGATCACTCTGTTAAACAGGTTGTCAGGAGCCACCAGCCTAAAACACAAAAAGACCATATGTGGGGCACAATGCAAAACTCTCATTTGGACTATAGGTTTTCAAGCACCAGTGTTTTCCTGAAATTGACACACCACCCCCCCCCCCGAAATTAAAACCAAAACCACTTCAGATATTGTGGTTTAACCCGAGCTGACAAGTAAGCCCCACACAGCCGCTCATTCACACATGCCCCTGGAGGGATGGAGGAGAGAATTAGAAGGGTAAAAATGAGAAAACTCGTGGGTTGAGATAAAGGCAGCTTAATAGGTAAAACAAAGGCCATGCAAAAAGGCAAAGCAAGACAAGGAATTTATTCACTGCTTCCCATTGGCAGGAAAGTGTTCAGCCATCTCCAGGAAAGCAGAGCTCTATCATGTGTAACAGTTGCTTGGGAAAACAAATGCCATCACTCCAAATGTCCACCCTTTCTCGCCGCAGCTGAGCAGGATGTTGTATGGTATGGGACATTCCTTGGGTTAGTTGATGTCACCTGTCCTGGCTGTGATCCCTTCCAAATCCTTGTGCACCAACAGCCTAATCATTGTTAGGGTGGGGTTAGAAGCAGACAAATCCTTGAAGCAGAATAAATGCCACTTAGCAATAACTAAAAGCATCAGTGTGTTATCAACATTATTCTCATACTAATTCCAAACCACAACACTATACCAGCTATTATGAAGAAAATTAACTTCTTCTCAACCAAACCAGGACAAGAACCTAAAATGGTCCAAACCTGAAATGAAGATTATCTGTTAAGGACACTAGATGTTAGATAATAGCTAACAGAAATAGAGACATAGCTACAACTTTGGGGAGGCCAAGCACTTCTGAGTGAGTGCTTTAGTGAGCTGTCTATAGAGTCAGACTTTATTACATCCTCTGTCTCTGACCCAGTAAATCTTGAATTCACCATTGAATAGTGATGTGCCTCCAGCAGGAGTGTTGTAGGTCACGATGCCCATATATCGTCCCAGTGTAAGAAATTCAGCTTTAACTCTTCTATCTCTTTTTCCTCAGTATGAGAAAGTAACTGGATTAGGTCTCCCTTTTTCTTGTCAGGTGCTGTCAGTTCTTCTTCACTTTTCTTCTTTTCAAAAAAAACAGTGCTAAAACCAAGTCCACACAGTATGCATCCTACCTATAATTTTAATGTTATATATGTATTTGCTTTATGAAAATGTTAAAAAATATATAACCCTAGTTCTCTTAACGTATTATATTATCAAGAAATATGTCCTCTTCAGGGATTTTTGCTTGAAACTAGAGTTCCATTAGCACAGCCCAGTCTACAAAATCTCCCGAACTCCAAATCCTATGCAATTTTTGCCTTGCCAGGAAATCTGGTCCATTAAACAATTAGCCTGAAGCTGCACAGTGTTTTTTAAGTGAGACAGAGCCAGAACCCCTTCACCAAGTTCACAGACCTAATCTCTCTCCACAGGACTTTTTTTTTAGCAATGCAAAAATGAAAGTTCATTTTAAATGGAGTCTGTTTTAAAGCAAAGAACATTTTTTAATCACCTTTTTTCTGCTTTCCCAACTACAAGTTGACTGGAAACGTTGCAGAATACAGCCACGTAGTATCTTTGAATACATGCCCTATGTTAGAGCACATAGGCTGCAACATTTTTCACTGTTCTATGTTAAATCATGCATTCAGTTGTTTCCATTTATAGTGCATCAAAGCAGTTGAAATTCAATTGAAAAGTTTCTTTAGACAGCCATTGTGCAGGAACATGATGTCAATATTAATAAAGGCTGAATTTCCCCTTGGCTCACTTCTTACAGATAAGCTTTTCAATAATACACTGCTTGCACCAAAGGTCTGATGGGACTGGGAATAGTAAAAAACACTAATAAAAGAATGTTGAATGTTTTTATATTAAATTTCCCCACAGGCAAACTGAAAAGCCTACTTAGAGTACGCCAATCAACATGGCACTTATTAAATCTAACAAGAGTCCTGTTACAAAAGATCTTTAAAGCCTCTAAATATGAATTAGAAAATAAAGACAAAAGACAATTACAGACGTATTTCTAGCTTGAAGCCCTGGACACCTCACCTGATACTTACTAACATGACACTATGTTTGATCTTCAAAAAGACTCCATTTTTATCAGCCTACAGCTATATTTTTATTACTGCTATTTACTGTAGTTAAGAATTCTATCCTTTCCATTTCCAGTCCCTTTAAGTGCATTTTTATGTTTGAGAAAAATACTGTAATTATTTAGAAATGAGCAAACTCAGTAAACAGGGTACAATACCCACATAACTTTGGGTTGAGTAATATAAGGCAAATGGAAACTTCTGAGTAAAAGTAGTGACCGCAGTTAGGCCAATTAGAATAAACACTTATGTCTTCTAATCAGAACATGGATGAGTGAATGTCTGAAAAACATTTCACTGTGAGGATTACACCTGTTTCACAAAGGCTCATCTCTTACACCTGAATTTAAGCAATATATTCACCCTGTCAAGGTAGTGACAAATATATTAAAACTGTCTGTCTTCTAAGATTGCGAACCCCAATCTGAGATTTTGCCTTGGGCACAGCAATAAAAAATAAACTCAATTCCTAAGCATAGGGTTTATTTTCTGCAGATGGAAAGAGAAAGGAAAAAGGTTGCAAGGCCCTTTGCAGGATTGTAGTTTGTCTGTAAACAACCAGCTTAAATTAACCTAAATTGCTATGAAACATTTAAATTTCTTTGAAACTGGAACAATTCCTGTAACAGTATTGGCATTTATGTTAATTTGTGCATATTAATTTGGAAAGAAGAAGTGTATTTTATTAAATAATAATAATTAAAAAGAAAATTATAAAGCATTTGTGTAATCCATGCTAACACCAATATTTTGTTTAAAAGTGTAAGAAAGAAAAAAGCTGTCGTTATCAAAGTCTGTTCTGTGGATTCAGTAGTTTTATAAGTTTGTCACATGCAAACTTAAATATAATTTAAAAATGCTGACAACACTCTAAATATGTTTCCATCACATGAGTCTGCACTGAAATCCATTGGGATATTTGAGGTGATTTCCTATTTATATTCAATCATATGTTAAATAAACAACTGCCGTATTTGTCATAATGAAGTTACATATCTATTAACAGGACAAGAGGCAATGTCTGTCTTGAAATGTTGCTGCACAGGTTATGGAATACTTTGAAACCTTAGCTTAGGACAATTTTGCTTTCCATGGCCCACAACTCTAAAATGTATAAAATAGCATCTAACATTTATCAACAAAACTGAAATGGTCAGGACTAGATGTCTTAGCTTCTGAGATGACTTAACAGTGGATAAATATCTGTTTCGATAACAGAGTTTGATTGTATGAGTAAGATATATATTTTATTCAAAGTTTACTTAAGCAAAAGTTGCAGACATTCTACCACATATTGTTTGGGTTTCGCTGCAGACTTGCAGAAGCAAACTTGATTGCATGATCTTTGTAAGGCTGCTGGAGAAATAAATACTTCCCATAACCATATTACGCCATATTACAAGAAAAATGCATTTCCCATACACAAACTGGAGAATGAATGCTATTGTTATCAGCAGGTATCAGCTGTTACTCAATGTGATAGATAGGAAATTTATTCACCAAGTAGCAACAGAATCAGCAAAAGGTCATTTTATTTTACATGCAAATTTGAAACTAATTAGTATTTGATGGAATAGCTGATCTAGAACACGTATGGAGTAATCATAAATTCATTCTGTCTATTAAGTTGAAAGATAAACAAAAACAGACTGGTAAAACAAGTTATGGATTTCAATAGTAGATATTTCCTAAAAATAGTTAAGTAAGGAACAAACACAGAGAGGAGATATGGTATTGTTTAGGGAAGGGTGATGAATTTGGAGAAAGATGAGTTTAGCCTACTGATATGGACATCCATTTTAAGAGCGATATCAAGAAAATGCAAGAGAGCAAAAAGCAGAGGAAAGTACAAAAAAAAAAATGCAGAAACTTCCTAAGAGGTCAAGAATTAAAAATCAAGAAATAAAAAGTCAGACTGAATAAGGCACTGCAAAGCTTACTAAAACAAACCACAAGATAATTCTTCAAAACCAGATATGAGAATATGGAAAGAAAAATGTATCCTATACAGTTACTGCCTATGTGCCATTAACTAAATGAATACCTCGGGTTTTAATAAGGATATTGCAGCTAACATCATGTATCAAAGATATATCTTGTATTACATACATATAAGCTTCTGACTGATACTATCTTCCTACCCTTCAAATTGTTCCTTTGTTTATGGAGATTCATTTCCATCAGGAAGTTGCAAATAATACAGCAATACCTCTGTTATAACTTTGTAAATTTCATTTAAGAACTACACCAAAACAATACTTGAAACTGTATATAGAGTTACCTATATACTCAATGTGGAAATTATTTGACAAGAGAACTGAAAGCAGTTTTCACCCATGTGCAAATGCAGCATGTGACGGCTATTGTCTTGTACTTCCCTGAATGTTGTCAGACTTTTCTTTTTCAAATCTGGACTCTGTGAAGCTGAAAGCTGTGAAACTTACAGAAAGGCAAGCTAATGTTTACATTGAAAAAACACTTTAAAGATGTTTTCTTTTTCTTTTTTGCTTTGTCCTAGCAGGGGAAAAAAAAAAAAAGAAATAGAAAAAAGAAAAGAAAAAAGGAGGAGGTTAAAAGTTAAGATCAGTTTCCTGTGGGGAAGCTGATGAAATGTTTCATTATCTGTGCAGGGAGGCAGACAACTTCAAGGAAATGTCACTAACTTAGCATGATATTCTTTAAGTATCGTCTCACCCAACAAAACCACAAGAACACATTAGAAAAAAGATCTGTGTTGTAAAATCAAAAATTCTGAGGTAAATTTCTAAGGAGGGCATTTTTTTCTCTCTCACTGACATATAATTAGAGCCCTGCATGGAACAATTAGGTCAGATTGATAAATGCGGGCACCTTATTACTTTGTGGCATCCACTAGAGATAGAAAGGTTGGATATTTTAATTTGGGGGGGAAAAAAATACATTTATAAATATTAGACATTTTCAACAAGTAGAAGATGACTTAGCCTTTTCTGCCACTACTTATGCTCCTGCTTCACGATTTGATAGTGGCATCTGAGCAGAGACAAGGCTGTTAAACAATCAATTGAACATTTGTTTCTCACTTCACATTGATATCCCAGGAGAAGGGATGTTGTCCAACAAACACCAGTCTTATACGTAAATAAGACACAGGATATCTATTCCCTTTCCCTCCTCTGTTTCCTCCAGTGGTAGCCTGCAAGGGGAAAGAAAGGGGAATTTCTCAGTCAAGACTCCTTTTCTTTTTCCTCATCTACCCCTCAGTCAAGCATATGGGCTTCCAATTAAAGAACTAGAACAACAGTCTCTTCTTTCTGTCAGATAATTTTGAAATTCTTCATGAATGCTATTACATTTTAAGCTTAATTTTAATTCAGTCTAAGTAGGTGCAATTCTTAACTTTATCCATCACATTTCACCATATCTGATATTTAAGAAAAGTAAATTAGAACTGGCCACCAAGCAGTTGATCAGGAAGAAGTCTGATCGTATTCACAAAGTTCAACTGCTAATAAAAATTAAATTAAAAAAGTAATCTTTTCCAAAAAGTCATCTAAAGGGAGACTCACAATGAGTCAGTGATAAAATGGCTTGCACTTCCATGACATTAAGCAGGCCTGAGCAAGCCAGTCTCTCTGCAATAGCTTTATCAAGGCTGCTTGCTGATTGATGGCAGGAAACTGCATAGTTTTCTGCTTCCTTGTGTATATACAGGATGCCAAACATATCTCATTAAGAACATCTGCACTCTTTTCTCAAGAGTTTTGAAGAGTGCAAAGCAGCAGGGCCAAAAGCTGTGCTATGTAGATTCTGCTACCATAAGAGGTAGTCTGCTCCACTGCACCAAGCAGAGCTGCTCTGCAGATGACCAAAAAGTCAGCTAATCTCCAGGGAAGAGTGAATCTACTAATCCACTAACACCTTCTCTTTCCTCCAGTAAATCCACACCAGAAAGTAAGAGGGATGATGATTTTTTTTTCTCCAAAATAGTGAGAAAATAAATGAGCAAACTCTCAAGCTTTAATAAAAGGAACTTGGAAATTAGTAATGCTTTTTCTGATTGCACTTACACTTAAAATCCTGATGATTTTGAAAATATGATGCAAAACAAAGTTCTGTGCAAAATCAGAAGGTGCATCATTGTCATTACTACTATCAATTCAATGTCTTAAAAAGCATTTTGAGTATGTGCTCAAAAAAGGAACTGATTTGACTACTTCATCTGCAAACTTTTTGATTTGCATTCTGATTTTGTAAACTTTAAGTTTTTTTCAAAAATAGTTCAGAACACAAAGTTGGCACCACCAAACAATTATGCCACCTCTCCATAGGTTTTGGATGGTGAATAAATCCTAAATGGAAAAAAAAAAGAAAAGAAGTTTCCTTGCACACAAGGGCAGGGGAGGAGGAGATGGAATAATTAGCTGGTTACTATAGTAACACAGATAGAACTAGGACATCCCACTCACATGAAAAGTTTATCTTAGATTTTGGTTAAGTATTCCTAATATAGCTCATTTTCTTGGCTTTGAAAATCATAAATTCTCAGTTTTGCTGTGATTACAGTGAAAACTCACTTAGATTTTCCACTGAATTCAGGTATCAGCAGACAGAAAACTTCAAAGTTGCCAGGGTAAACCTCATCGGGCATCTGTACACCATAAAATATAAGAGCACTGATAGGCAAGAGTAGCAAATTCAAGATGGAACTGTCTCACTGCTCTTTCCATTCAACTGTCACTCCCAAAGTTTGATGGAAATAATAATAATCTGTGTAAGACTGCTGTCTATCCTGAATACCTTTTTCTCCCAAATACCAACGAGTTTGTCCACTCACATTTTATCACCGTCAAGAATTAACTGTAAATTACCCTGGGAAATTTGAAAAAGCTGCTTGGAGAACGACACATAGTGCTGGACACTGCACAGAGGCATTAGAGGCTTGCCTTAAATGACTGCCTTTGCAACCAGGCAAATCATGTAGTATGCCTACATAGATGAAAAATCAGATCTGAGCTCTACTGTGATGCTTCTGGATCAATGCTGTCTTAGATACAGCCAGGTATGATCAGTGTGTGGAAGAGCTCAAGATCATCCATGTAGATCATACTGTGCTGCTGTTCTCATCAGTGAAAGGGAGACAATATTTAACACCTTCAGAGAGACGCTTGAAGATAACTAGTGTTAATAGTTGACCCTACCATTTCCTCACCATTCACTAATCATTCTGGCTAGTACATCCCAGATTCTCCCAGTGGTGGAAAAAATAGCTGGCTTTTCTCCTGAAATGTGTATTATGCACAACTAAATGTCCCACAGAGTCTTCAGCTGGAAAACAAGAGTCCTGAAATTTCAGGCAGAATCTGGCATGTAACCAGGCTTACTCTGCAGTCTTTTCTGGACTGATTTCCAGATAAGCTATACATTGGTTTGTTTTGCTGGAGTCATAAAAATTATCACCAGCTAAACAGGAAATTCTTTTGAAAATTTGGGTTCTAAGTAAACCTTAACTTGTAATTTCATAAATTGGCAGTAATCATGCTCATGTGAGACCTTTCGGTGGAAATTTCTCTAAGAGTAGAAGTTATTATTAATAGCAATTGCACTTTTATTGATAACACGTTACTTCATCTGTCAAAAGTGGATTAATTCTGTTGAGGCAAATCCAATACTATTTTAATGTACATACCAGATTTATCAGGCTCCTTTTCTTTCTGTGGTCTTTTTTTCTTTGTTGCATGGTTGCTATTTTTCTAGCTTTTGCTGAGATGAAACTGATCATATTAAACACTTCAGAAAATAAACTACCACATACATTTCTTCCACCATGGTGCTACTCCCTAGCCATAGCTGAAAGCCATGATTCATCTTTGGAAAGTAAACACCTAATGAAATTAGTATTTTTTTTTTCTGATACTATAGAGTGACATACATAATCATTCATCTAAATACGCATCAGATGGGACATATCCTAGAGCAACAATAAATGAAAAAGAAACAATAGATTTTAGAAAAAATCAATCATTAAAAGAAAGAAATTCTGATTTTTATGATTATTTTCTATATATGCCTATGAAGTTGAGAAAATTTAAATTTAAAAGCTCTGTTCTCAGTGAGACACGATTAACATTAGAAGAGGTGATTAGAAGAGGAGTAGAGTAATTTTTGCTCAAGCTATACTGACAAGTAGGCTAGGTTCTCCCAGAGCAGAAGATCACTGAAGGCAGGGGTGTAGAAATGATTCCTCTCTATTGAAGTGTTCCACAACTAAGGTAACTCACAGAGGTCAATTTTATTAGCATTCAAGTCCTTTCAATAAATAGACTAGCACTAAATGACTAATGTGGAGCTTAGGATGTATCTTTCATATAAAACTGTAAATTTTCTACAATCAGAGCTCTGAGCTCTGGGTGGAGCCTCTCATTTAAGCAGCAGATGAACATGGACTTCAATATCACAATTTAGATGCCTGCATTCTAATCAAATCCCACTTTAGTCACCTAAGTCTTTTTATGGCCCTTCTTGTATTAGACAATTAGAACCATCAATTAGGAAACTTGTGTTTTCTGACTACGGTAAAACAATTCAGGTTTTGCGTCACTAATTTCAGAACCACCAACTATGCACTCTTACTATGAAATATTTGTCAGGTTTCCAGGGTCCAAATACTTCAGAAAAAAAAAAGAAAATTAAAAGAAAAAAAAGAATTGGAATTATTCAGTTTAATGTAAAAAAGTATGATTTTCACCCTCTATTGATTCTATCTTATTTCATATGAGTAGCCATGCTTTCTAATTAAAACAAGTGACAAGTCTTACAATGTTCTTATATGTGCTGATACATCTTAAACCTAGATGACTTGAAATTGAAAAAATATCCACAACATTAACCTTTACCTATAATCTTTTTTGTTACTGTAAGCAAAAAAAAAAAATTCAACAAAAATTGTTTAGTACAGAAAGGACATAATTGCACATCTTCCTTTGCTAATAAATGACTAATCGGTCATTCATTCATTCACTTCATATTAATTGTTAAAAGATTAATCATGATGAACTAACGTATTATTAATATCCACATTATATGTGTATCCATGGAAATTCCATTGCAATATGGTGGTTAACTAATGTACCATTATTTTAAAGTTAATTATTGTAGCATTAGAAGTAACTATGAAGAAAAGATTGAGGGACTTTTTATCATCTCATTTTTCTTTTAAAATAATTTTTTATCTTATCTTATTAGAAAAGTGAATCCAGGGAGAGAAAAAGTGAGGATCTTCATTTTATTTCCATAGCTTCTTTCATTTTCAGCTTGTGTTTATGATTTTTTTTTAAATGGCAAATATCACAGTCCAGTCATTCTGCTCAGAAGTAACAGCTGTCTACTGTGAATATTAATAGTTCTCCACTTCTTGAAGGTTGTAATAACATAAGAAAATTCAAATTTCCATTAAAATGGAAGACCAACAATTTCTCCAATCCATATATACACTAAATATGTAAATCTGTCTAGAGAACAGTCATCATTATTCTTCCTGTTTGTTTTAGCCTTGGTTAAGAAATCAGATCTTTTGTATTCATGATGTATGCTTTTTTCTTTTTTTGCTTTGAATTTCAAAGGTATATGCTTATTCAGTATTCAGTTTGTGTCTGTGTGTATACATACATGCACACACACATACATATACACAGGTTCTTCAGGTAGGGGGAATTGCATTGTTCAATTTGAAACTTTGACAATAATTCCGGTTAGAATTTCCGTTATAGGCAACAACACTAGGTTTTAAATGACTGGATTTTTAAAATAAATTTTCACTTATAAGAATGCAACTATTAAAAAAACCCAAAACAACCAAACAAACAAACAAAACCAAAAACAAACAAAAAAACCCCACCCTGGGTTCTCAGTGACTGGGTTTTGTGTCTGCAGATCATGGGCATACTGCTGTGTGAACACCACCTTAGTCCCTGGTACATTTTGGCTTTGTGCAGAGCTGCATAACATTTCTCAGTGTTTGTTTACCATTACCAGTATCCTTTCACAGCACAAGAATCCTTGAATTTTAGGCTTTAGAACTCTAATTTTGAGCCACCTCTTTAAATAAGTCCAGCTGATCAGTGTTCTCCCTTCTACAATTTCATTTGATTGTTTTTGAAAGAGTTTGAAGGGCAAATTGCCTTTGAAAAAAATAAGAAAAGCAGTAGTACATCAACACTGCTTGTTAATAATACTGTTTCCACCCTATTCTAGAAGGTTGTTAGATCACAATCTGAGATCAATGGGATTTAAACATTGTTTAGGTACTTTCCTAAATAATTTTCATTCATCTTCACAGAAAAATAAAAAAAGAATCTTGACTTTGAAATCAAAATAAATTGTCATACCAATACTTCAGTGAAATTTCCATAGCCTTTTTACCTGTCTTTGAAATCAGTTGTGTTTAAGACTGTACGATCTTTTGAACCACTTTCCTTGATTTCAGGAAGCTCATGGGTTTTGGATTGTGACTGTTAGGAAGCAGAAAAGAAACATCCTTGGAACACCCAGTATTGATGCTTACAGTGTTCACAAAGATGTTAAAAATGTAAATGAATGATGAAAGATCGTGCTGGAAAAATTCCCATACTCAAATATCAAGTATGGTGTAGAAAACTTGTTAAGTAAATAATCTATATCAAACATTACATTAACCAACTTTTATTGAGAGAAAAAAAATTTACTCCCATCTGACAGTTGCGATGATACTGATCAGTAACCAACACTGCAGACTGTTGGCTGATGCTGAAGTTAAATGCATATGACAGAAATAGCAGCAGTGATGGATGGCTTTGGATCTGCTGAACTGACAAAATGCTACAATGCTTAGGATGCGTGGTTGTCAGTGAAAACAGGCAACATAGGGACATGATATTGGAAGTCTTTACATGACATAATATGAAATGATGGTCAGCACTGAACCTTGACTTGACATTAACAGTGTTAATTTATATGTAAGGATCTGCCTACCACAGCTGTGATACAGATCATTTGCTGAAATATCAGCATGGAGTACAAACTAACATACAGAAGTTGAAGCTGATGTAGCTACAAAGACATACAAAACTTTTGCACTGACAGCAACGTACAGTGGGGCTTATTTGTGTCATATTTCTCTAGATCTCCTTTTAAAACTAGGAAAAAACCCTCTCACACATGTTCTGGGGGCATTCAAATCCATGTTGTGATTCCTTTTCTATACTTTCACATAACTTAGAGGAAATAAAGAAATAAAACTAAAAACAAACAGACAAGCCAGTGGCTCATAGAATTATAATGAAATGCGTAGCTGTTTCTCTACACTAGGTCACCATTTCTGTACATCCATTGTTAGTGGTTTCATTGCATTGACATCCTATGGTTGCACTTTGAACTTTTTTTTTCCCATTCTGGTCTTATTGTACTTTTCTGCTCTTTTCTTTCAGTTAAAACTATCTCCTTCAAACAAAATCCATCAAGTCAGTTTAGGAATTAACATTATTATTCCCTCCATTTTTGGGTCATAACCCTTTTCCTTATTTTTCCTGTCTATTACTAAGGCTAAAAGGCTTTTGGAGAAGATCCATTTTTTATTTTATGCAATATCTAGCTGTCATGGTTTAACTTCAGCTGACAACTAAGTACCATGTTGCTGCTCCCTCACTCTCTCCTCTCCCTGATGGGATGGGGAGAAGAATCAGGAAAAAAAGGTGAAACATGTGGGTTGCAATAAGAACAGTTTAATAACTGAAGTAAAGTAAAATATTATAATAATAATAATTAATAATGATAATTAATAGTGATAGGAAATAGGTACAAAGGAATAAAACTCAGGAAAGACAAGTGACGCACAATATAATTGCTCACTGCCCACTGACCAATGCCCAGCCTGACCCAAGCAGCGATCAGTCCCTTCCGGGTGACTCCCCCCAGTTTATATACTGGGCATGACGTGCTGTGTTATGGAATACACCTTCGGCTAGGTTGGGTCAGGTGTCCTGTCTCTTCCTCCTCCTGGCTTCTTGTGCCCCTCCTCACTGGCAGCACATGAAAGACTGAAAAGTCCTTGATCAGGGTAAGTGCTACTGAGCAACAGCTAAAACATTGCTGTGTTATCAGCATTATTCTCAGGCTAAATCAAAAACACAGCACTATACCAGCTACTAGGAAGAAAATTAATTCTATCCCAGCCAAAACCAGGACACTAGTACATATGGATCCTGTTTTTACCTAATCATCTGGTAGCATCTTAGTAAATAATATTGTAATGGAAATTTTAAGATATCAGGGAAAATGGTTTCATATACGCTCTTGTGTTGGGTGGATTCAAGGCCAAACCTACATTACTTCCTTCTCTTTAGGTATGACCTCAGTCCAGCTCTGAACTGACCTGGGC